>JAPPVO010007111.1:0-23686 GCA_030407325.1 Camellia japonica
TATCGAGTTGTTGCATATTTGCTTATCGAGTTGTATCTCACTCTCGTTGAGTCTTTGTAATTATTTGTCAAGGTGTACTCGCATTTGGCTAGTTTGCTGAGTCACCCTTTATTTTGCTTATCGAGTTGTTAATTGGTTACTACCTGATTATTACGATGCGATGCTTCGATTTTCAAAAAAGCACTGGTTCAATTTCAGTCACATTGTTGTGCCTTGCGATGCATGCATAGAACATGCAAATATAACACTTTTTGAACAAACAGTCGTTTCATTTCCATCATATGTTTTGTAAAAACACGCGCTTTTGAGAAATAAAACCTGCCTAAAGCAGTGCAATGTGCCTTAAATCCTAGTAAAAAGGAAAATAAAGCAGAAGAATAGCAGGGTAGCAAAGTGGCTGGGTTTGACACCGGTAACTCCCCCTTTCGGTCATCGTACCTTTTGCGCCCTTGTTTGGGTCAATTAGGAGGTTTGGCACCTTCATTATTCAAGACAAACAGAAGATGCACCGTCAGAATGCAAATGAATCTTCAAGTTGACTTCAAGCCATTACTTTTGTGAGCGATGCTCGGAACATGCGAAGGATGTCCCTTCCCGTATCCTTTTATATCTTGCGAATTTCAAAAGAAATTGTTTCAATTATACTGTGTTGCAGTACGTCGCATTTCAACATCATGTCTTATCATGTTCAATTTCAAGTTCTTTATACACATTGCATTGTATGCGTGCTTTGCTTTACTTACATGTGTTCAAGTTCCCTTTTATATACACATTGCATTGTATGCGTGCTTTGCTTTACTTACATGTGTTCAAGTTCCTTTTATATACACATTGCATTGTATGCGTGCTTTGCTTTACTTACATGTGTTCAAGTTTCCTTTTATATACACATTGCATTGTATGCGTGCTTTGCTTTACTTACATGTGTTCAAGTTCCCTTTTATACACATTGCATTGTATGCGTGCTTTGCTTTACTTACATGTGTTCAAGTTTCCTTTATATACACATTGCATCGTATGCGTGCTTTGCTTTACTTACATGTGTTCAATTCCTTATATACACATTGCATTGTATGCGTGCCTTTGCTTTACTGACATGTGTTCAATTACGCTCCTATACACATTGCATCTGTATGCGTGCTTTGCTTTACTGACATGTGTTCAGTTACAATCTTATATACACATTGCATTGTATGCGTGCTTGCTTTACTGACATGTGTTCAATTACAGCCTCTATACACATTGCATGTATGCGTGCCTTGCTTTACTGACATGTGTTCAATTACAACTTTATATACACATTGCATTGTATGCGTGCCTTGCTTTACTGACATGTGTTCAATTACAGTCTCCTATACACATTGCATTGTATGCGTGCTTTGCTTTACTATATGTGTTCAATTCCAATTTCTATACACATTGCGTGCACGTGTGCATTGCTTCACTTACATGTGTTCAAGTCTACTTTCTTGTGGTACGCACTGACGTGCATTGTCGCGCACTTTCGATTGCATGCATATTGCTAACAGTATCATACCTGTTAGTTTGCTTTCTTTGCAGGCACGATATGTATGTACGGCTCACTTGAGGCCGGTGTAACCGGACGAGCCGCACAGGTATTGTATCTCCCGAGTGAGACGTATTGAGAATTCCATAATTCTCTTACATCCTTTCCGCATTATAATGTAGTTTGGTATGCTAGCTTATAACTGTAGCATGTGTGCTTCATTACAGCTTTCTTTGCATGATCATAAGTCATGCTCGGCTTCTTGCATGTTCAGTTGCATTTTTGCCCCTGCCTTCGGGCGCATACCTTGTTTGTCTTGCATGTTTGTCCAAGTCTTCGGGCCTTGTCAAAAATAGGGTCGTCTCTGGGCTTTGACATTCACTCACGTCATTGTTATGACTTCGAGTTTGTCAAAGAGGGGCAACTGTAGACACCCCATTTTTGACCGTCCTCAAGACTTGGACTGTCATCGTTGGAACACTCGGTGATTATCCATGTTTGTGTTCGTTCGGAGTTCCCGGAGTTCTCGGCTCGCGCGCCGTGCCTCAGGACCTCCGGACCGACCTTTGTGTTTGGTTTTGCACCAAACACTTGTGTTTTGCCTTGGAGGGCAGGGAATGCTTTGTGAGGCATCCCTACACACCACCGGCTGGGGCTAGAGGCCACCGGCTGGTAGAGTTGCCATCGGCACTATATTGTGCCGGTCGGCACTATTTTGTGCCGGTCGGCACTCTTTTTGGCGAAATGACCATTTTGCCCTGCCGACTACTGTGCACTTGCTTTCTGAGATATTTTCAGACAACTTTGTAGCTTTTCTCCCCTCCATACACGTGTATGGAGGGGATGCACTCCTTCCAAGCTTGTTTGACAAGCTTTGCAAATGCCTATAAGAGGGGGGCTTCTCCTCTTGGTTTAGGGTTAGCTTCTTGAGAGTCAAAACCAGAGCTTAGATACATATATCTCTGTCATATATCTATATATCATCTCCCTCCCCTTGTGTGTGTGATCTAAGGCCAAAAAGTGTAGATTTACCTCACTTTTGCACCATTTTACACACACCTTTACACCTTAGCTCGAGATTGAGAGACTTGGAAGGTTATTTGTGTTGGTTTTGGACTGGTTTTGAGCACTAGAGAGTGGCTGCACCACTTGTTCTTCAAGGGATCTTCAAGGGTAAGAACATCACTTTATATTCCCCATTCTTGCAACCTATTTCTTACCCTCTTTACTTTGTGTTTTTGAGTTTTGTGTTTAAGATAAAAAAGTCTTGTTTTTACTTGTCTTGAACCTTTTAAGGCTTTTTCTTGGTTTGAGCAAAGGTCCATCTTATTAGGCTTGTATGGCCATTTTGGAACCTTTGCTTAAGACCTTGTTTGCTTGTATTTTGGCCTTCTCACCACTGAAAACAGTGGGTTTTCAGTGGTGAGGAGTTATTTTCAAGCCTCATTAAAGGGAGAGACACCCCTCTCCCTTGGTCCTTTGTATGCCTTTGTTTTAGGCTCATAGCATAACATGTATGCATGCTTGTTTTAGCTTCATTTCAGAGCTTTATTATGTGTTTTAGGTCATGTTGGATCTCTGTTTTTTAGTTGATTTCGTGGCCTCTTGCATGCCTCTCATGTTTGCTTTAAGTGCTCTATTATGCTTAGAAGTATGTCATGCCTTTGAGCCATGTTTCTTTGCATGTTCTAGCTTGATCTCATGAAGATATTAGCATCATTTGTCATGAAAAGGGGCTGTGAGCCACTGTTCTTGACACTTTTGGTATGCTTAGTGTGTGTATTTTGCATGTTAGGCTTGTAAGCCTTGCTTGTATGGAGCTCTAGCATGTTTAGCTTGTTTTGTCTATTGATTTGGCATCATATTAGACCCTATTTCAGTCCATTAGTCATGTCTATATGTTAGTATATGTGGCTTAGTTCATCTTTAAAGGTATGCTCTTGTATGCTTAGGAATTGGCCTTGTGCATGTTCGCATACTTAGTGTATTCTAGCATTTTGCATGCTTATTGTATTAGTCATATAGCATTTGACATGCTTTGCATCTTCATGCCATATTACATTATTGATGCATGCTTGCATAAGTTGCATTCCATGGCTTGGTTTGGGGTTGTCAAACCAAGCATGAAGATTGAGAGGAGTTCACACTTTAAGTGGTGAAAACTTGTCTCAATCCTCATGTCACTAAGGCCCTTGACCTCCACATGATAGGGACTTAGCTCTTCATTTGTTTGTGTTGCATGCATTTTACACCAAAATAGCAATCTTGGTCCCTTAGGCTACCATGCATCAAATGCATATTGGTAGCCCTAGAATCAAGAGCCATGCCTCCTTGAGTCCCTAAATATGATAGGAGGTATTGGACATGCTGACATATGCCCAAAAACCATGCCTTGCATTGCTGTCTGCTGCTGCTGTCAAAATCTGTCCTCTGCAGGAATTTTCTGCCGGCCGGCAGTAAATAGTGCCGACCGGCACTATTTTTGTGCCGATAAACATCATAAGCAGCCGGTGATAAATGGATCAGCCGACGATCACTCTATCCAGCCGGTGGGGTATTTCAGACTATTTGGAGATTTTACAGAATGTTGAGAATTTTTGGAGGGAGCAGAGCAGTAAAAACAGAGGCAGCAGTGTTAGGGTGGGCTTTCCGGGCAAGGCGGGCCGAGCACGCATCATTCGCGCATCCCAAGGCAGGGCTGAGGCCCCCTTTTGCATTTATTTATTTGCTTTGATTTCAATATTTAGAATTTTGTAATAATTAATTTATTCGTTTATTTCTTTCGGGTCTGTATTATTTATTTATTCGGTCCCTCCGAGTGAGGGCAAATTGTAATAAGTGTGGGTGCGTGGGCATGTATGTCTTCCAACCTCCACTTCTTTCTATCCCTTTTATTTACCTGCTTACATGGTAGATTAGGGCATATTTATTAGCATACCTTATGCAATGCATGCGTGCATTCATGCATTTGTTTACATGCACGGGCTCGGTACATCATACAAACTGCATTGTAACTTTCAATTCCAAATTGAATACGTGCTATTCGGCATTTCACATGCCATGTTTAGGTTAGCCGAGCCTTCTAGATTCATCCCTGTATGTGTTGCATTAGCCACTTAACATGAACTAGGTCATGCATGTTTGCTAACCGGTTTCTTGTTTTGGCACGGAGTACGATGTAAGTTTTTGCTTTAGCATAATCACATGGTGTGAATGTTTGCCATGACAATAGGATTGCCATGCGGCTAAATGCTTACATGTGTATAAACTGTTTGAATGCCTGTGGGTGGAGGTTGGATTGTCTGAGTTGGAACAACTCATTGAAATCCGTATTTTAGCCTACTTGCGAGTAGCAAAAACCAACACGTTTTTCGAGACAAAACGGATATGCAATGTTTATTTCCAAATTAGGCAATCTAGTCTATACTTTTTGCTGTGCGCATAACATAGTAATTCTCAGGCTAATAATTGAATAAGAACAGCTAATGTTTTCAAAATCGGATATCACGGTTAGTAGAGGCCGGTCTTCGGACCGGGCGAAAGGGGGTGCTCATAGCTGACCTTCCCCGATCGTACCCAAGCTCCCGAGCCAAGTCACTTTGGTGATGACGGACATGTGGCCTTCGGCACCGAGTCAGGGTTTCCTAAATTTCCCATTTTAAAATATTTAGGTGGCGACTCTGTAATCTGGCAAAGCAGTCCATGTTTGGCACTACTTTTTCAAAAATCTGTTTTCTTCAAAACGATTTGCCAGAGTTGGACTCTTTGGTTCAGATTTAGAACCGCGACACAACAGAAGAGTCCGAACTGTAGCCGAGGTCCCCCGCGGACGTGCTACAGGTATCTCAAACCCCTCGATCCTCAACCTCTGCCTAACCCACTCCTAGCCAGACATAACCCATCCAAATACTGTGTGTACCATCAGCAGCGCGGTCATGGCATCGACCATTGTTACCCGCCTTCGTCATGAGGTCCAAAATCTCATTGACAACCGGATGATAGCTCCACCTTCAGACCCCAATGACCAAGTACCTCATCCACATCTCAATCTAATCCACACATTGGCCGTCCCTTACGACCCCAGCGTATACATCACCCCAGTCCATCTACCCAAGCCTGAGGTGTTTATCCCAGAAAGCATGGACTTATGTATGATGGATGCACTTGGACCCCAATCATCTCAAACCTGTGAGCCCACTACTTCTGAGCTAATGAAAATGATCGAAGATCTTCAGAGAACTGTGGCAGATCTGGCCTTCGGAATATTGGCTCCGTCATCGACCACATCACAAGCCAGAAGTTTCAGCCTAAAAGGCTCCTTGCTCTTGGGGCAAACGAAAATTGAAAAGGGCCAACCTGAAGCCATCTCAAATCTGGGTGTTGGCATGTCGACAAACAACTGGGCTCTACTCTGATATAAGCGACCTGATCCCTTGGTAAAGTGGAGGCGAGTGGAAAGAACAAGGTAGGGGCAGGTATTGGTCTCCATGAACACCTTCAGCGGGCTATTGAGGCTTTGAAAGCTGAAGGGTTGAACAAACAACAAGTGATTGTAGTTGTTGCAAAGGCTGTCGATGACACTTTCGCCACTCAAGTTGGGGGCAGTTTGAATCAAGGGGCAAGCTGGGAGAAGGGCCGTTGTACCAGGAATGTTCCTTTCAGCTCTAATCCCGTGCTCGGAAGAGATCAGCAAACCCAGTCAGCGCCTGTCAATCCCTTTGCTGGTGTATCCAGCAAAAACTCCACAAACCTCAAAACACCCACTTTGGGGCCAGAGGGTGTTCACCCCATTGTATATGTCTCTATCAGCGGCCTTCAGGGTCCTGATTAGAAAGGGGGATTTGAAACCCCTGGAGCCATGACCACTGCCAAACAAACTTCCTGCCTCCCATGATCTGGCCAAGTATTGTGCTTTCCATCAACAAGTCAGCCATGGCACTGATAGTTGTTATCGTCTTCGCCACAAAATACAAGATCGGATTGATAAAGGCGTCATCGTTGCACCAGACCCTGCAAAGTCTATTGGCACTGGATCAGTGCACTTGGAGGATAATGTGATGTGATCAGGGGATGAACCACCTGCGGGTGGCACTCAGTTTATGCAGAGTGGCGTATGGCACGCACTATTTTGATCATTGTGCAAATGCTAGCTTTTGTGCTTTCTGACTTAGGTATTGAGTCAGTTTTGTTATGTTGTTTAGAGTCTGTCTCGTTGTTTTGAGTCAGTGTTTTTATACTAAGTCAGTAGGATCTGTCTTGTTATATGGAGTCAGTCCTGTTGCATAGAAGTCAGGTGATTCAGGGGATGTTGCCTCGGACATCACTTGCTTGTTTTGTGTCTGTCTTCTTTCTTTCTTTTGAGTCTGTTTCTGCCGTGGAGCCAGTTGTGCCAACAGATCTGAATGAAACAGCAGTGATTTTCACACTCTTGTATTTTCTTCTGCCTTGTGCCGGTTGTGCCAGAAGTTTGAATGAAACGGCGGTGCATTTCACCTGCTCTTCTATGCCTTGAGATTATTGCATTGACCTAAGTTTTTCACAACCTTTTGAACACTGTGGTGAAAACGAAGAGGAAGGAATTCCTCGGGATTTGTGAAAATTTGATCATTTAAGAGAAAGAGAAGCATGCTAAGCCCTTAATGAATGAAATCATGTTTGTTAATATGAGTATTGAGAAGGATCCTGGCTTGATCCAGATTGGTTCTATACTGTCTTCAACGCGAGTGATTTGTCAGTTTCTTAAAAAATTTCAAAAATTTTTTTTGCGCAGTCCTACAAAGACCTATGTGGAATTGCTCTTGAGATTATGCAGCCTAGGATCGCTCTCAGCCTCAAGACTCAACCCCTTGGCTTTCAGACCTTGAACTTATATTAAGAATGTTCAGCGGTCAACCACAATGTAAGGCCCGTGTGGCCAGATCAGAAGCAGCCCATGAACCAGGGGCGAGAATATCAGATGTGATAAAGGAAGCTTGCGAAGCTAGATTAGAAATAGCCCTTAAACCAGGGGCAAAAATTGTCAGATGTGCTCGAAGAGCCGAAGATGGATCATTCTGCAAACCAATGAAGATCGACAAGAATGCCAAATCCCAAAAGAGAGGAAAGAAGAATTACTGTTGAAGGACAACTGAGTTCCTATCCACAACACTAGGGGCAAATTCAGCCCCCATTGGATGGACTTCTACATCGTCAACAAACAATAGCCATTCTCTTGGATTCAGATGACTTCAGGATCTCAAAACCATTTGACATGGACAATGCTACACTTTTACCCTTGAGAGGCTCACTGGGCTGAAAAACCTGGAAGGGCGACCCAGGCAAAAGTTAGAGCAATAAAAAGCAAAGAAAAGAACAAAAAGAAAAAATGCAAAGAAAAGAATGAAAAAAGAACAAAAAGAAATGAAAAGAATTGAAAAGAAAAAAAAACAGAGCTCGCAAGGTTGAAAACCTGAAAAGGCGGCCTTGGCAAAAGTTTAGAGCGTAAAAGGAGAGGTTAATACCTGAGTATACCTTAACCTGAACTACGTAAGACTTGATTCCCATGTTTGGGATACGTAGGCAACTTCATTCTGAAGTCCAGCCACAAACACTTCCAAATTGAGTGTGTCCATGTAATGGTTTTGATTGTCTTTGTCTTCTCTGTATCTGAGAGTTCGGTTGTGATCATTACTCTGAGGATTGATTACAATGCGCTGCGGTGCCATTCAAACAAGGGGCAACTTTCCGTTGCCATTCAATGCGTTGCGGTGCTATTCAAACAAGGGGTAATTTTCCATTACCATATAGTGTCGTTCAGACAAGGGGCAATTTTCCATTGTTTTGGATCTGAGGTCGTGCATCTCAAGAGTAGGTTCCGTGTTCGTTGAGCAGTGGCCGTTTGCAAAAATAGTTTTTGAGAATTTTTACTGAGGTTGACTAATTTTCTCAAAAATATTCAATTTTCCAAAACCGGACCATTTCTTGGACCCCAAAAAGGAAAATTTTCAGTGCTCATAACCTGACTTGCATGCTTTCAAATCAAAAAGTTGAACAAGTATGTTAATCTAACTCTCATTTTGGTTAAAATTGTTTTAGTAGAAAGCCAAAACAAAAAATGGTCAAAATGATGAACTAGGGGCACAGTTAAGTCAGGTGTTCTGTCTTTTTCCCATCATCAACCAACTTGCCAGAAAGGACACTCTACTCGCCAGGAAAGGCACTCTACCTTGCTAGAAAAGGGCACCACTGAAGGTAACAACAAAGGGCCGAATGCTCTCTCATCCTCCAAGTAGCGAGGTATCAAGCCAAGTGCGAAGCACAAACTGAAATGGATCGAGATATTCCACTCCCTCATCAGGACATATCTGATCACGTCCAAACTCCCCAGCAGAGCATCGTTAACCGATGTCAGCTGCAGATTTGCTACACACCTAGTTATAGCACAACCCCACTGTGAGAAAGTTCACTGTTGTGAGCAGAAGAAAGAGAATCTAGCAGAATGCTAGGGCATGAGCTCGCAACTTCCTGTTCATCCATCAACCACCCAAGGGGGGATGAAAAATGAGAGATTGAAGAATAGAGAGATGTGCGATGAGAGAAAAAGTGAGAAAAGGGCTTTTTCAGAAAAAATAGAGATTGAGTGCCAGAGTGATGTGAGAATCACAAATGAGAAAGGGTGGGAAACAATATCTGGAGAAACTGGCTCCTTGTGATCTGAGAGGTCCCTTGTCTTTGGAACACGTCTGAGTGTCGTGTTCGTTGTTTTGTTTTGTCTTGATTCTTGTTTTGAGTCGTTTCGAGTGTTTCTCGATGTGTTTAGGTTGTTTACCTTTTGTTTTTCTTTGTTGAGTCGTAGTGCGCTGTGTACAGCCATAGACTCAATACCCGGTCAAAAACTCATTTCTCATTTCAATTTCAAAAATGAATCATTTTGTGCTCAGAGTGCTGTGCCATTTTCCACATATGTGCAAAACAAGATTTCTTTATTTCATAAACTGCAAGGTTCCACCCAGGTCATATGAGAATAGTAAGACAAGGACCTATTTGAAGCTATGTGGGTTCCAGACTGCAAAGCAAAAGAAAAGAGGGAAAATGTGGAGCATCTTAGTGTGTTTTAACTCCAGCAAATTCCGAGACTGCATTCTAGGTGCACCTTCTTAGGCCTCGCTGTTTCTCTAGAGTAAGAGTGTATCTCGCCCCCCCCAAGTGTAAGCTTGCTTCAAGTCAGAATGGTAGTTCAGGCAGCACCTGAGGGTTTCACATGCAGATGTTACCTCTCGCCAATATGAACAGGGTGTACCCTTTTGAGCTGAGCGTGTTGCCAAGTCCTCCGAGAGGTAAATCGGAGGTTGCGTTTGAATTGTCCTCATTAAGACCTGTATTTCCTTATTCAGTAGTTTACTTCAAACATACTGTTGATGTTACACTCTGCCTGCATTGTTATGCACGCTTTCAGTTGCATTGTTATGCATACTCCACCTGCATTGTTATGCACGTTATTGCATTGTTATGCACGCTACTCGCATTGTTTTGCACCTTTTTAACTTGCGCTGTCACGCACTATACTTGCATTGTTTTGCACACCTCTATCTTGCGCTGTTACACACGTTGCTTGCATTGTTACGCACTTTTGTATCTTGCGCTGTCACGCATTTTACTTGCGTTGTTATGCACTTTTGTATCTTGTACTATTACGCATTTTACTTGCGCTGTTACGCACTTTATTTACGTTGTCATGTACCTTTTCTATCTTGCGTTGTCACACACACTCGTAGCATTGTCATGCACACCTTAATTGCGTTGTTACGCACACTCTAGTAGCATTGTCATGCACCTCTTTACTTGCGTTGTCACGTACACTCTAGTTGCATTGTTATGCACACTTTACCTGCACTTGTTAGTGCATTGTATTGCACTGTTTTGTGCATTCACCCCTGTCTCGCACTGTCTTGTGCACTCACTTGGTCTAGGAGACCTTAAATCTTGCATCTCCACTCGCACTGTCTTGTGCATTCTTTGGTCTAGGAGACCTTAAAATCCTGCGTTTGTGCTTGCGCTATTTAGCGTATCGCACTGTTTTGTGCATTACATTTTATTCGCGCTATTTTGCACATCGCACTGTTTTGTGCATTACATTTCATTCGCGCTATTTTGCACATCGCACTGTTTTGTGCATTACATTTCATTCGCGCTCTCTTGCGCATCGCACTATTTTGTGCATTGCATTTTGTTCGCGCTCTCTTGCGCATCGCACTGTTTTGTGCAGTTTACACTCGCGCTTTCTTGCGCATCGCACTATTTTGTGCAGTTTATACTCGTGCTTTCTTGTGCATCGCACTATCCCGTGCATCTCATTACATGCTCTCATCTTGCATAGAAAATGCTTGTATTTTTTGCATTGAACTTGTTTGCGCTTTTTTGCGTACCTTACTTGCATTTGTTAGTGAATTGCTCGCGCTATCTTGCACACCTTACTTGCATTTGTTGGAACTTGCTCGCGCTTTCTTGCGCACCTTACCTGCACTTGTTTGTGCATTGCATCGCGCTATCTTGCGCACTTTACCTGTACTTGTTAGTGCATTGCATCGCACTATTTTGTGCATTTAATCCACATCGCGCTGTCTTGTACACCTGTATAGCACTGTCTTGTGCACCTGTATAGCACTGTTTTGTGCATTCGCTCTGCATCACATTATCTTGTGCACACTGGGCTTTTGTATCACTCGCACTGTCTTGTGCACTCTCGGGTCTAGGAGACCTTAAATCCTCGAAAGGTAAGATTCCTTTTTGCATAAATCCAATTTTCAAACCGGCTTCGCTTGGCGTATAAGTCCAATTTTCAAATCGGCTTCGCGTAGCGTATAAGTCCAATTATCAAAATCCTTCTGCATATCATTTGCATCTTGCCCTTGAACTATGCTGGTTTGATTCCTTGCAATGGGATACATAGGCAGCCTGTGGGCACAGCCATTTATTTTTCTGTATTTTGCTTGCTTGTCCAAGTCTTCAACCTTGTCAAAAATGGGTCGTCTCTGGGCTTTTATATTCACTCACGTCATTTCATGACTTTCGAAGAGGGGCAACTATAAACACCCCATTTTTGACCGCCCTTGAGACTTGGGTGCTACTAATGGTTTACTTGGTGGTGAAAGATGTGCAGAGCAAAAGTTTGATTTCTTTGGCAAGGAGAGTTAAATCCTAACCTCACATCTCATTTTTGGACCAAAGCTATTTTTGAATGGTTTTTAGACCTTAAAACCCTATTTTTCAAAATATTTTTGAAATAAAGTTTCTACGATGTTCCGAGGCTCGCATTTTGTCAAATGTTGCGCTTTTCGATAAACCGAGCGAGGACAAAGTGGAAATGAATGAAAGAGAGATGAAATCTTTGGAAAATCTTTCAAAACACCTTGTTTAGGGGTTTGGAGTTGAAGAAAAGAGGAGAAGAGGGAAGAAACCCTAGCTGAGGAAGAAGTTGGGCAAGAATCGCTAAGAGAGAGTCGAGCGGTCCTCGCTAAATCACGCACATCTATCTATACACTTGGATTTAAGATATGAGGCCACCACCGTTGGAAAGGAGACTTCTGGGGCTTCATTTTACATTCAAGAATCTCCTAAAGCCAAGTCCGGATGGGGGAGATATGATTGGTTGAAGTTGGGCATCATTCCGGTTGGACCAAAACTGAGTGGCTTCACCAAAAGAGGCATAACTTTTTTCACAGTTGAAATTTTTATGCAAGGATGCCGCCATTGGAAATCGTACTTCTGGGGCTTCAGTTTAGGCATAAGAATGACCAGAAAAGGAGTTCATATGAAGGAGTTATGCCCATTTGAAGTTGGACTTGCAGAGCAGAATTTGCTACCGGCCACAAATATGTGCTATTGGCCACAAAAGTAACAGACCGGCCAAAAAAATAGCAGGCCGGTCATCACAAGTAGCAGGCCGGCACTAAAGATGGCCGGCCGGCCAGAAGTGCCTAAAACTCATATTTTTGACAGATATTTCTCCTCCAGCTGTTGCCAGTTGTAACATGCCCGGGGGGTACCCGCGCGCGTTAAACAGTTCGGACTCCCGAGATCTCTTTGATCTCAAGTCTCACGAGTGCAATGTGAAACGTAGATGAGAGTCCAGATTTGGCAACTTTTAGTGAAAATCCATTTTATTGCAATTTTGTCAAAAATGGACTGCGTCATCAGATCTCAGAGTCGCCACCTAATATTTTGGGAAATTAGGAAACCCATGACTCGGTGGCAAGGCCACTGTTCGTCGTAACCAAGGATGCTTGGCTCGGAACCTTAGGTATGAGAGGGGAAGGTCAATAATGAGCACCCCCGCTCACCGATCAAAAGATCGGCCTCTACTAAACCATGATATAACTTTTATTTTCTTTATATGTTTATGTTCTGATTATTGAATAAATCCTAAAATTTACTATGTGAAGCATACAAGTATAGACTAGTTTGCTCAAATTGGAACAATTCAACTTCATGTTTGTTTTCCGAAAAGGGTTTGAATTTGCCACCTCAAGTGGGCTTAGAGTTTGTGAATTTGCCACTACGAAGTGGGCTAAAACGTACAGTCGTTGAATCATTCCAATTCAGGCAACAAGCCTTCATCCACAGGCAGTCAAACAGTTTATCATTTAATCATTTAGCCTCATGGTAGGATGCTAAACATAATAAGAAAATCACACACAAATGGGATGCTAAAGCATAAAAACTCACAGATTGACCAACGTCCCTCGAACAACTACAAAACAAAAGTTAGTAAAATATGCATGATCTTACATACAAAATCCTAATGCAATTCACTCATGAGATGCACTAAAGATTTGGCTTCTAGAATATGGCATGTGAATCATCTCAAAACATACGATAGCACACAGAATCATGGGATAATCAATTGAAGCATAAAGATGCAAATTTAGCCAAATCTTATGCATGGATCATGGATGTAAAGCAGGGATATGCATGACATGTCAGATATATACATACACACAGTTAGGGAAAGCGATAAAAGAATGGGATAGAAAGAAGCGGGGTGGGGGATTATTACAATACTTGAATTATTACAGATCCGAGAGAGGTGAATGAAAAAATAAAATCCTCACAAACACTCAAAATAAAATAAAATAAAATAAAATCTTCCATCCAGTAGACTTGCACACCTCAGCCCATGTACTCAATTCATCTTCAATGGAGGGCCCTGCCACTTTAGTTTCTCCTTGAGAAAATCAGCCTCACTAACAACATTTCATGTTTTACCCTTCAAGCGTTGAAGGCAGGCTTCATAAGCTTTGATGTCCCTGTTCACATCTTCAACCTCCTTATCAAGTTTATCGGATAATACCCTCATGCACTCTAGGCATAAAGGTTGCTCAACCTGCATCTGGGTCGTGGCAATATCAAATGCACGTTTCAAGACAGTTATGGTTGAGTGAAACTCAGAATTGTTTGGCTGCATAGGAGCACCCGTTCCACCCTCTTGTGATGGAAAATGGGTGAGATTTGGACTTCAAGGTTCAATCTGATTTTTCTGGTGAGGGTGGTTAAACTAAAATGCCCAAGTCTTAGGGCCGGTCAAAATGGGATGTCTACAGTTGCCCCTCTTTGACAGAGCTCGAAGTTATGAAATGACGTGAGTGAATGTCAAAGCCCGAAGACGACCCATTTGACAAGGCCGTAAGACTTGGGCAAACAAACAAGATGCAATGCATGTGGTTGAACCCGAGGGTTGCCTACGTATCCCTTTGCAAGGAATCAAACCAGCGTAGTTCAGGGGCAGAATGCAAGTGACATGCCCAAAATGCAGTTTTAAAGTTGGACTTACACGCTTTGCGAAGCCGGTTTGAAGATTGGACTTATACACTACGCGAAGCCGGTTTGAATATTGGAATTATACGCTACGCGAAGCCGGTTTGAAGATTGGACTTATACGCTACGCGAAGCCGGTTTGATAATTGGACTTATATGCTTACGCGAAGCCGATTTGAAGATTGGACTTATACGCTACGCGAAGCCGGTTTGAAGATTGGACTTATACGCTTACGCGAAGCCGGTTTGAAAATTGGACTTATACGCTTACGCGAAGCCGGTTTGAAAATTGGACTTATATGCTACGCGAAGCCGGCTGTAATTGGACTTATACGCTTACGCGAAGCCGGTTGTAATTGGACTTATACACTTACGCGAAGCCGGGTTGAAAATTGGATTGGACTTATACGCTTACGCGAAGCCGGTTGTAATTGGACTTATACGCTTACGCGAAGCCGGTTTGAAAATTGGACTTATACGCTTACGCGAAGCCGGTTTGAAAATTGGACTTATACGCTTACACGAAGCCGGTTTGAAATTGGACTTATATGCTGATGCGAAGCCGGTTGTAATTGGACTTATACGCTTACGCGAAGCCGGTTGTAATTGGACTTATACGCTTACGCGAAGTCGGTTTGAAAATTGGACTTATACGCTGACGCGAAGCCGGTTGTATAATTGGACTTATACGCTTATGCGAAGCCGGTTTGAAAATTGGACTTATACGCTGACGTGAAGCCGGTTGTAATTGGACTTATACGCTTACGCGAAGCCGGTTGTGATTGGACTTATACGCTGACGCGAAGCCGGTTTGAAAATTGGACTTATATGCTGACGCGAAGCCTGTTGTAATTGGACTTATACGCTTACGCGAAGCCGGTTGTGATTGGACTTATACGCTTACGCGAAGCCGGTTGTAATTGGACTTATATGCTGACGCGAAGCCGATTGTGATTGGACTTATACGCTTACGCGAAGCCGGTTGTGATTGGACTTATACGCTTACGCGAAGCGGGTTGTAATTGGACTTATACGTTGACGCGAAGCCGGTTGTAATTGGACTTACACGCTTACGCGAAGCCGGTTGTAATTGGACTTATACGCTTACGTGAAGCCAGTTTGAAATTGGACTTATATGCTTTGCCAAGCCGGTTTGAAAATTGGACTTATACGCTATGCGAAGCCAGTTTGAAATTGGACTTATACGCTATGCGAAGCCGGTTGTAATTGGACTTATACGCTTACGCGAAGCCAGTTTGAAATTGGACTTATACGCTTACGCGAAGCTGGTTTGAAATTGGACTTATACGCTGACGCGAAGCCGGTTTAAAGATTGGACTTATACGCTTACGCGAAGCCGGTTTGAAAATTGGATTTATGCAATGCAATGCAATGTCAGGGAATGCTGGCTATGTTTGCAACTTTCCCTATTCTCCAACAGGGTGACAGACTAGGTTGGTTCAGTATCCAGAATTGAGGCGCATACAAGCTATCTCAACCTATGGGGTTGCCATACAGATTTCAAGCAGGGGATACACCCCTGGGTATTTAAACCAGACTTTAGTCTCAGAAATCTCGAACCTTTTGCGTTCTAGGCATCGCTATTCAAACTCTAGTTTCCACCATCTCAGTTGATCTCCTAGGAACTCATTACAAACATAGTCAAGTGACTATACCAGACCAATTGAAGTCGTTCGGGCAGGACAAATACCAAAGGAATTGCACCTTTAGAGGATTTAAGGTATCCTAGACCATAGGATTTAAGGTGTCCTAGACCGTAGGATTTAAGGTCTCCTAGACACCATAGGATTTAAGGTCTCCTAGACCGTAGGATTTAAGGTCTCCTAGACACCGTAGGATTTGAGGTCTCTTAGACACCAGTGGATTTAAGGTCTCCCAGACCGTAGGATTTAAGGTCTCCCATACACCGTAGGATTTAAGGTCTCATAGACACCAGAGGATTTAAGGTCTCCTAGACCAGAGGATTTAAGGTCTCCCAGACACTAGAGGATTTAACGTCTCCTAGACCGTAGGATTTAAGGTCTCCTAGACACCGTAGGATTTAAGGTCTCCTAGACCAGAGGATTTAAGGTCTCCTAGATCAGAGGATTTAAGGTCTCCCAGACCGTAGGATCTAAAGTCTCCTAGACACCGTAGGATTTAAGGTCTCCTAGACACCGTAGGATTTAAGGTCTCCAAGACCGTAGGATTTAAGGTCTCCTAGACCGTAGGATTTAAGGTCTCCTAGACACCAGAGGATTTTAGGTCTCCTAGACACCAGAGGATTTAAGGTCTCCTAGACACCGTAGGATTTAAGGTCTCCTAGACACCAGAGGATTTAAGGTCTCCTAGACACCATAGGATTTTAGCTCTCCTAGACACCAGAGGATTTTAGGTCTCCTAGACCGTAGGATTTAAGGTCTCCTAGACACCAGAGGATTTAAGGTCTCCTAGACACCAGAGGATTTAAGGTCTCATAGACACCATAGGATTTAAGGTCTCCCAGACCGTGGGATTTAAGGTCTCCCAGACACCAGAGGATTTAAGGTCTCCTAGACCGTAGGATTTAAGGTCTCCTAGACACCGTAGGATTTAAGGTCTCCTAGACACTAGAGGATTTAAGGTCTCCTAGACACCGTAGGATTTAAGGTCTCCTAGACACCGTAGGATTTAAGGTCTCCTAAACACCAGAGGATTTAAGGTCTCCTAGACACCAAAGGATTTAAGGTCTCCTAGACACCGTAGGATTTAAGGTCTCCTAGACACCGTAGGATTTAAGGTCTCCTAGACACCAGAGGATTTAAGGTCTCCTAGACACCAGAGGATTTAAGGTCTCCAAGACCGTAGGATTTAAGATCTCCTAGACACCGTAGGATTTAAGGTCTCCTAGACACTGTAGGATTTAAGGTCTCCTGGACCGTAGGATTTAAGGTCTCCTAGACACCATAGGATTTAAGGTCTCCTAGACCGTAGGATTTAAGGTCTCCTAGACACCGTGGGATTTAAGGTCTCCCAGACCGTGGGATTTAAGTTCTCCTAGACACTAGAGGATTTAAGGTCTCCTAGACACCAAAGGATTTAAGGTCTCCTAGACACTAGAGGATTTAAGGTCTCCTAGACACCAGAGGATTTAAGGTCTCCCAGACCGTAGGATTTAAGGTCTCCTAGACACCGTAGGAATTAAGGTCTCCTAGACCGTAGGATTTAAGGTCTCCTAGACACCGTGGGATTTAAGGTCTCCCAGACACCAGAGGATTTAAGGTCTCCTAGACACCGTAGGATTTAAGGTCTCCTAGATACCGTAGGATTTAAGGTCTCCTAGACACCAGAGGATTTAAGGTCTTCTAGACACCGTAGGATTTAAGGTCTCCTAGACACCATAGGAGTTAAGGTCTCCTAGACACCAGTAGGATTTCACAAAATAGTGCGATGGAATTGAAATTGAAATTTGTGTGGTAGGTGAACGAAGTGAGATTATTGTGCGATAGATGCACAGAATGAAAGAAGGAATTGTACGTTCGAACGAAATACCATATACATGTACCATGTATAGACAAAATACATGCAAATACGACAATATACACAGACATGCATATACAGTATACATATGTTCATATACAAACAAAAATACACACATATATATACATATGGTATACATATATACATATACAGACAACATATAGACAGATATATACAGATATATACACAGACATATATAGTATATATACAGGTATATATGACACAGACATATACGGACCTATACACAAACATATACGGATATATACACAGATGGAGAATATTCCGTTTGCAACCGTCAGTGGGAAGATGCCGTTACTGAGAAGGTATATTCTGTTTGCTGACGTCCGCATACGTATGCAAAACACACAAAAAAAAGAAAGGAAAATCACAAAATGGATAGACATGGAATGCGGGGTTTCGGACCCTTGACCTCAAACTCGACCTCCGAGTCCTTAACCACTGAGCCACGTCACTCTTGTGAAAAAATATACAAACAAATATATATATACTATACAAGACATCAAAACAAACCAAAAGAAACACTCAATGTGGGGTTCGAACCCCTAACCTCAGGCTCAGCCACTCACTCTTCAACCACTGGGCCTAACCACTGAACCCAAGCCATACCTGTGACCCAAATGTTCAAACAAATATCTACATTACATAGCTATACAATATATATACATATATACATGCATGCATACACAATTCATTCTCGCGTCTCTCTCTTTTTTCGCAAACGCGTACTACGCGGCCTGCTTTTGCGTCATTGGCCGACAAAAGCAGGCCGCCTCGATGTAAGCTCGCCTCGGCTCTCACCCTCTTAGTCTTCTTCTTCTCAGCTTCTTCTGAATCAGTATCTTCATCACTCCTTTCTCTTCTTCTTAATCACTCTCTTCTTCTGCTCACTCTTCCATCTTCTTCTTCATCATTTTTCCGTCTTCCTCCTCCTTCTTCTTTTCCTCTTCTATTTTCTGTCATTTCTGTGACTCCCTTCTTTCCTCTCTCTTCCTATATATGGCTTCGTCTCGCCCTCTCTCTCTTTTTCCGGATCTTAATGGTCCATTGAGCTCCTCTGGGCCAAGTGCCCCTACTCTTACTCAACCTAGTCTTCCCACACTATCAGTTGAGCAAGTGATGACTACTCAAAATGATATCGAGGCCAACCACTACACGTTGAGGTCCTGTATGGAGACAGTGGCGGCAGTCACTAACCTGTCTCACCGTCTGCAAAACAAGGCGTGTGAGGTATACCAGGTCAACGCCCAACTGTCTCTACTCCAGTGCATGTACAGAGATGCACGGGCAGAGATTTGTGCCTTGAAGGCTGAAAACAAGGAGCTAAAGGCTGAAAATAAGAAGCTGAAAAGGCAATCCACCTTTATTGCCCGATTTGGGGCATCTTCGTACCTCGCCTTTGATGGTCGACGGGGAGTCGACTCTGTCGGCGGAAACACTGTGGTCGTTCTTGGTGGAAGTACTGGAGAAGGGCCTTCGAAGGTTGACGACAAAAAGAACGACAAAAAGCGGAAGAGCTCAGCGACGGAAGAGCCGAGTAAGTGAAGTTGGTGCGTGGCTGTCACCGGAGAAGAAAGAAAAAAGATCCCTCTTTCTTTTTTTCTTTTTTTTTTTGTATTTTCTGTTTTTGTTTTATTTTTTTTTGTATTTCTGGTTTTCTTCTTTTTTTCTGTCTTTTCTGTTTTTTTGTTTTTTATTTTTTTAATTTATTTTTGGAGTCTTTGTATTTTCTGGGTTTATTTGTTTTTTTTTTTTTTTTTTTGTTTTTTTGGAGTCTCTGTAATCGGGGATGTCCTTCCCTAACTGTATAAAAAGTTTCAGTTTTGTATCTTAATGGCGTGACTGGCACATCACTTTGTGTTTGAAAATACTTTTGTTTGATCGAATTTGAGATTGATTGAAATTTGAACTCTGAATTGGACATTGATCCATACTGACCTGAATAAAAACAAAACTGACTCAACACAAGAAAAACGAAGCCAAAATAATCCAAACACACTCCTATACACTGACTGGTATGAATACTCTGACTGGTATAAATACACTGACTGGTATGAAGACACACTGATATACACTAACTGGTATGACAGGAACACACTTATATACACTGACTGGTCTGAATACCCTGAGTGGTATAAATACACGGACTAGTATGAATACACACTCATATACACTGACGAGTTGACTCGAGTGGTGAAGGAGACAGAATCTCTAACTCGACTATGCCCCTAATTCATTACCTTTTTTCTTGATTTTTTTTGTAAAAATGTTTTGATCAACATGAGGGTTGGATTAGCATACTTATTCCATTTTCTGTTTCAAATCATGTAAGCTAAACTGTGAGCACTAAAAATTTTCCCTTTTCAAATCCAAAGAATGGAGTTTTGCAAAAATGGAACAATTTTCGAGAAAATCAGTCAACTTCTTTCGAGAAAATCAGTCAACTTCTTTCGAATTAATCAAAACCTATTTTTGCAAATGGCCACTACTCAACTAACATGAAATCAACTATTGGGGTGCATAGTCTCAAGCCAGATAATCAATGGTGATATCCGAACCAAGCCAACCGAACCAAGCCAACCGAACCGAATGAAGCCGAGCAGAACTGGATCGGACCGAACCGAACCGAACCGCCAAACCGAATCGAACCGAACTGAACCAGGTTAAATCAAACCAATTGAACTGAGCAGAACGAAGATACACCAATCAAACACGGATAGGACAATGAAGTCGACTAAAGATACACCAATCAAGCATGGACGAAATGAATGAATTGAAAAATTATTAGGGCCGAACTTCAAGATGAAGCTACCTACGTATCCCAAAGATAGGAATCAGGCCATCGTAGTTCGGGCTAAGGTTCACTCGGGTATTGACACTCTCCTTTTGTGCTCTAACTTTTGCCAAAGCCGCCCTCTCGGGTTTTCAACCTTGCGAGCTTTTCATTTTTTTTTTATTTTTATTTTTTTTATCATTTTTTTTTCTTTTGAGTTTCTATTTTTTTTTGTTTTTCTGCTCTAACTTTTGCCTAGGTTGCCCTTCCGGGTTTTCGGCCTAGCGAGCCTCTCAAGGGTTACTTTCAGTTTAACTTGTCCATGTTGATTGATTGTGAAATCTCAGGCCATCTATGAACAACGGCTACACTTGACCAGTAGATATGATGATGTAGGGACTAGGCTAATTGGGTCCGAATTTGCCCCTAGTGTAGTGGAGAGGAACTCGACTGTCCTTCAATAATAAAATTCATTCTCTCAAATTCTGGGTTTGGCCTTTCTGGGCGGTCTTCATTGAGAAACGATTTAGTTTTAACTCTTTGATCACATCCAACCTTTTGCCCCTAGTTCAAGGGCTCCTTCAAATCTAAATCACATCTGACCTTCTTGTCCCTAGTTCAAGGGTTGTTTCCAATCTGAATCACAGGCTCTACATAGTTCTGGCTAAGGTTCACTCGGGTATTGACACTCTTCTTTTACGCTCTAACTTTTGCCAAAGCCGCCCTTTCGGGTTTTCAACCTTGCGAGCTTTTCATTTTTTTATTTTTTTATTTTTTTCCTTCTTTTTTTTTTGTGCTCTAACTTTTGCCTGGGTCGCCCTTCCGGGTTTTCGGCCCAGCGAGCCTTTCAAGGGTGATACTTTATTGCCCCTAGTTCAAGGGCTACCTCCATTTTAGCTATGCAAGCCTCACACTTTTGCCCCTAGTTCAAGGACTATTTCAAATCTGAATCACATTCGACCTTATTGCCCCTAGTTGAAGGGCTGCCTCCATTTGAATCACATCATGGCCCCTAGTTCAAGAGCTATTTTCGATTCGACTACGCAAACTTTACACTTTGATTGATCATGGAATATTTCAAATCACGGTTTGAAAGCTAAGGAGCTAAGGAGGTCGGACCACAAGTCAAGAGGGATCCTATGCTGTATAACTAATTCCAGGCATGTCTTCGTAGGACTACGCAAAAACAGTTTTTGAAATCTTTTCACAAAGTAACTAATCACTCGTACTTTTACAAAGATAAGATAGAACCAATTTGGACCAAGCCAGGATCCTTCTCAGTACCCACATTAACAAAAATGATTTTATTCATCAAAGGCTTAGCACACCTCTCTTCCTCTTAGTTGATCAAAATTTGCAAATCCCGAGAAAATTCTTCCTCTTCGTTTTTATCAGAGTTTTGGAAAAAGTTTTGAAAAACTTTGGTCAATGCAATGATTTAAAGGCAGAGAAAAGTAGGCAGACTCTATGGCATGTTTTTTTTGTTTTTCTGTTTATTGAAAAGAGACTATGACTCAGCAATGACAATAGACTTTTAACAACATACTCAAAAGACAATGACAAAGAGGACCTAGACAGGACAGAAATGTCTAGGTTATCATTATCAAAATCAACAGACTATGACTCATTAGGCTGACTCGAGCCTGACTCTAACTCTACAAACTTGATAGAGTCAAACTTAGACTCAATACTCAATTCAGAACTTAGAATAAAACCATTCTCTAATTGCCAGTCAAAGTGTGGGCCATCGACAACATTCAAAATAAAGCCCGTGTAATCAACAGGTGGTCACTCCCCAATTACAGAAACAAAATGGAACTTCCAATTATGCCCTCACTAAAAACACACTGAACCCCACAAACTGAAATGCCTGAACCACTCACTTGAATTTGAGAACCCCTGTATAGATCCAATACATTGCACATAACACATAGCATGAAAGAGAACAAACACCCCTATGGAGGGTAAGGTTATCCGGTCCTAGCTTTTGAAAGGATCTAGGGTTAACTATTCAAACAAGCGGTATCATACATCCTAGCAATGGGAAAGCATCCTGTCCTAATTTGGAAGGTACTATGGCTCACTATATGTAAAAGGTTGGCTTTACTCTAGGGGTTGAAGTCAAGGTGACGTTACCAAAGAGTCCTTAGGGTCATAACCAATAAAGATCCCAGGAAATCAGAAGAGTCAAATAGCCTCTCTTCAGAGTCTGAGAACCTTAGATAGCAAAGCCAAAGAGCAGAGCTATGTAGCAGAGCTACCTTTTTGACAGATCTTAAAAGGTTACAACACAAGGCCTCTAAAGTATCGTAAAGATAGATGTAGTGTCACAAAAAGTGTGTCTGTGTTCCCACCAACATCTGGGCAACACAGGGACTTTAAGTACACCAATGCATGCAATGCAATAAACATATAATTGAAAATAAAAATCATATCATGGAGTTCGAGTTAAGGATTCATAAAATCCCCAGCGGAGTCGCCAGAAACTGTAACATGCCCGGGGGGTACCCGCGCGCGTTAAACAGTTCGGACTCCCGAGATCTCTTTGATCTCAAGTCTCACGAGTGCAATGTGAAACGTAGATGAGAGTCCAGATTTGGAAACTTTTAGTGAAAATCCATTTTATTGCAATTTTGTCAAAAATGGACTGCGTCATCAGATCTCAGAGTCGCCACCTAATATTTTGGGAAATTAGGAAACCCATGACTCGGTGGCAAGGCCACTGTTCGTCGTAACCAAGGATGCTTGGCTCGGAACCTTAGGTATGAGAGGGGAAGGTCAATAATGAGCACCCCCGCTCACCCGATCAAAAGATCGGCCTCTACTAAACCATGATATAACTTTTATTTTCTTTATATGTTTATGTTCTGATTATTGAATAAATCCTAAAATTTACTATGTGAAGCATACAAGTATAGACTAGTTTGCTCAAATTGGAACAATTCAACTTCATGTTTGTTTTCCGAAAAGGGTTTGAATTTGCCACCTCAAGTGGGCTTAGAGTTTGTGAATTTGCCACTACGAAGTGGGCTAAAACGTACAGTCGTTGAATCATTCCAATTCAGGCAACAAGCCTT
>JAPPVO010007112.1:0-28822 GCA_030407325.1 Camellia japonica
CCAACAGCCCAGATGATTCGGCTTATGACAATACTAGTCGAGAAGTAATGGGGACAGTACGGATCAGAACTCAGGTTGGCCCGACCCAACAGGACATCGAGTTTCATGTTCTGAATGTTCCAGCCACCTTCAACTTACTCCTTGGACGGTCGTGGCTGCACCAAGTGAAGGCTGTCTCTTCTACCCTGCACCAGATGCTGAAGTACCCCCATGGGAAGGGGGTAGCAATTGTTTTTGGGAACTCTTCCATACATCCGCCGACAGAGTTACTATATCGCTCTTGGAAATTGCACACGGCGAGGAGGATGTCTTCCTGTCTAGGTTCACCTTGGCCGAGGCTCGGGTAGTGCAGGATATTCTAGCTGTTATTGAAGGACTGTATGTCAGTGCGCAATCTGTTTACCTCGTGAATAAGCTTCAACATGTGCCCGGGATGGGATTGGGAAGGATTGGTCAGAAGGGCGTCGCTGCATTGGCCGAAGTGCCACACAACCCTTATACTTTTGGTTTAGGTTACATACCTACCAAAGAGGATTGGTAAGAAAGGGAAAGGAGATGGCTAGAAGAGCCAAGGCTAAACAAGCTGGGAAGCACTATAAGTTAGTGCATAGACCTATCCAAGGAACCCTGAATGGCCGCTTTGTCCAGGAGGGGAAGATTTCCTGTTTTGTGGCTTTCCGGAGCCATGGTTGAATTCAGAGAAGCAGCATTTGCCCGGCTTTGAGATCTTTTTGACTTACAGTTGCCAGGGGATGAAGTTGCCGAAGAGCAGACTGACCCACCAATTGAAGCTAAACAGTGCAAAGAGGATAAGTCCAATGGCACAGAACTTGAACTGGGAGCAAGCTGGCTTGTCTCATCTCAGATCCTCAGATCATACTGAAGTGCTTGGGGGATGATTTCTCTGTTTCGTGATTGGAGATCAACCAGCTGTGGGCCCTTCTTCCAGCATTCTGGATGCATCTATCGCACCCTCCCTCGTTTGGCAGTACGAGGAAGGCTTTTTGTCTAGCAATTCTGAGTCAGGTAGTGAACCGGAATCTAATTCCACAGAGTTTGTGGAGTCGGAATCAGATTCTAGTTCTTCTGAGTCAGAGTCCGGTATTCCTAGGGTTGATAACCCGGATGCTGTTGTGTTGTCCAGGTCATCTTTTTCATTTTCTTTTGAGTCGATTGTAACCGAAGAATCAGACGAACTAGAAATTGTTAATGAGAATGGTACCGCTGCTATTTTCGAGTACTTTTCTGTGCCGCTCGTTTATTGCATTAATCAGGATTTTCAAAACTTTGATAAAAATGACAAGGAAGAAATTCCTCCGATTTTGAAACATTTGATTGATTGAGAGCAGGAGAGGTTTGTAAAACCGTTGGTTGATGAAATCACTTCAATTAATGTTGGTACTCAAAAGGATCCGCGTCTGGTCCAGATTGGGTCCACGTTGTCTTCGGAGGAACGTGAGCACTTAGTCACTTTATTAAAAGATTTCAAAGATGTTTTCACGCGGTCCTACGAAGACATGCCTGGAATCGATCTTGAGATTGTACAGCACCAGATCCCTCTTGACCCTAAGGTCAGACTGTCAAGTAGAAGCTTCGAAGAATGCGCCCGGACTGGGCTCTGAAAATCAAGGAAGAGGTCACCAAGCAGATAGATGCAGGGTTCCTGTTAGTATCTGAGTATCTTATTTGGTTGGCCAACATTGTTCCAGTGCCGAAGAAAGATGGCAGAATTTGGGTGTGTGTGGATTTCAGGGATCTGAACAAAGCCAGTCCGAAGGACGACTTTCCATTACCGCACACCGACAAATTAGTGGACTTCACCACAGGGCATGCGCTGCTTTCCTTTATGGATGGGTTTTCCGGGTACAACCAAATCTTGATGGCCCCTAAGGATAAGGAGAAGACTGCCTTCACTACGCCGTGGGGAACCTACTGTTATAGGGTGATGCCGTTCAGTTTGAAGAATATTGGGGCTACTTATCAACGGGCTGCAACCACGATCTTGCATGATATGATCCACAAAGAGGTTGAGGTGTATATGGACGACATGATTGTCAAGTCCAAGGAAAGAGAAGGCCACTACACCGCCTTGAAGAAATTTTTCCAACGGATCAAAGAGTATCGGTTGCGACTGAATCCTCAGAAATGTACTTTTGGTATCATAGCAGAGAAATGCTGGGGTTCTTGATTACACAAAGGGGCATCGAAGTCGATCCTTCCAAGATCAAGGCCATCTTAGAAATGCCACCAGCAAGGACTGAAAAGGAGGTGCGAGGCTTTTTGGGTAAAGTGCAATTCATAAGACGGTTTATTGCAAAATTAACCTTGACTTGTGAACCACTATTTGGTCTCCTAAAGAAAGGAAAGAAATTCCAATAGGACGACGGATGCCAAGTTGCTTTTGAGCAGATCAAGCAGTATCTACAAAATCCACCCGTGTTGTCACCACCAGAGCCGGGGAAACTGTTGATATTGTATATGTTAGTAACTGACACGACAATGAGCTGCATGGTTGCGCAGGAATCTGAGGATAAGGTGGAGAAAGCCATGTATTACCTGAGCAAGAAGATGCTAGAATATGAGACCCATTACACTCCGCTCGAGTAGGCTTGTTTGGCCTTGGTATGGGCTACCAAGAAGTTAAGGCACTACCTATTAGCTCACTCTGTAATTCTGGTTTCAAGATTAGATCCTATCAAATATCTCTTTGAGAAACCAACTCTTACGGGTAGGCTAGCCCGTTGGTTGCTTCTTCTTTCCGAATTTGATTTGAAGTACATGACTCGCAAGTCTGTGAAAGGAAGAGCGGTAGCGGAGTTCCTAGCCGATCACCCAGTGGAGGGAGATGAAGCAGTAGAGTAT
This sequence comes from Camellia japonica, assembly GCA_030407325.1. NCBI lineage: Eukaryota > Viridiplantae > Streptophyta > Magnoliopsida > Ericales > Theaceae > Camellia > Camellia japonica. The sequence continues at coordinate 2,863 of JAPPVO010007112.1, forward strand.
CTGTTCCCAGATGAGGCCATTCTACAAGTTGAAGAAGAGATTTGGACTATGTACTTTGATGGAGCGTCTAACTAGTACGGGTATGGGATAGGGGTGTTGCTGATAGCACTCGACAATTCCCACATACCCTTAGGTTTCAAACTCCGGTTCAAGGTATCAAACAACGAAGCAAAGTACGAGGCATGTATCACTGGCTTAGAAGCTGCCTTGGAACTAGGGACGAAATGGTTGGACGTCATTGGGGACTCGAACCTGGTTGTGTCTCAAGCGAAAGGAGACTGGAAGGTTAAGGAAGAAAAGATGAAAATCTATCACCAAACCCTAGATGTTCTAATCCCCAGGTTTCAGAAGCTAACCTTCACGCATCTATTAAGAGAGAGCAACAAGTTCGCTGACGCCTTATCAACTCTATCTTCCGTGATAGACATCCGTTTGGGAGTCCAGATGCGTCCAATCATTATTGAATAGAGGTATGTGCCGGCCTACGAGTTGATTGCCGCAATAGATGAAGTACAAGATCAGAACCCCTGGTACTTTGATATTTGGAACTTCTTAGAAAAGGAGGTTTATCTACTAGGGGCAAATGCCAAAGATAAAAGGGCGATACAGCGAATGGCTGCTCAGTTTATCATCTGTGGGGGTAAATTATACAAACGGGGCCATCTGGGAATGCATAAACTATGTGTTGATGCTGAAGAGTCGAAGCGCCTAATGGAGGCCATCCATGGAGGAGAATGCGGATCGCACATGAGCGGAGTGATGCTAGCTCGGAAGATCCTCAGATAGGGTTACTACTGGTCAACCATCGAGGAGGATTGTATTGGTTTTGTTCGGCGATGCCACAAATGCCAGATCCATGCAAATTGCATGAACATCCCGCTGTCAAAGCTGTACAACATGACTTCACCGTGGACATTTTCAGTCTGGGGAATTGATGTTATTGGGGTGTAGACTCGACTTTCTTCGCGCCCCCCTTTCGGAGAGGCGCGAATTGGTCTTCTACTACAGTTCGGACTACTGTCACGATTCTGAATCTAATCTCACAAAGTGCAATGTGAGACTGATAAACACCAAAGAGTCCAAATCCGGCAAATCGTTTTGGAAAATTGATTTTAAATCAAATAATGCCAAAATTGGACTGCTTTGCCATATTATAGAGTCGCCACCTAAATATTTTATTTTTGGAAAATTTAGGAAACCCTGACTCGTGCCAAAGGCCACGTGTCCGGCATCACCAAAGTTGCCTCGGCTCGGGAACTTGGGTACGAGAGGGGAAGGTCCTGAAATGAGCACCCCCGTTCACCCGATCAAAGATCGGCCTCTACTAATCATGATATGTTGTTTGATAAACACATGTGTTCTTATTCTGATTATTAGCTATCTTACTATGTGACGCACATATGCAAGTATAGACTCAATCACGAGAATTGGAACAAAACAACTCATGTTTGTTTTCGAAAATGGTTTGAAAGTGCCACTCGCAAGCGGGCTAAAGCGCAGATTTTGCCACCCTCAAGTGGGCTTTTGAAAACATGATTTTGCCACTTCGCAAAGTGGGCTTAAAACTCACAATCATCGAGTTGTTCCAATTCAGGCAATCAAACCTTCACCCACAGGCATTCATGCAGTTAAGCATTTAAGCAAATAGCCTCATGGCAAGCATGCGAAACATGGCAACACTCACACTCATGCAAGTATGCTAAAGCGTAACACTTACAGTGTACTCCAAGCCAAAACAAAAAACTAGTTAGAAACAATGCATGATCCTAGCTATGCTAGATGCCTAATTCAACACATGCAATAATGCAACTAAATAGGCTCAGCTATCTAAGATGGCATATGAATGCGACGATTTGATATACGTATTCAAGTAAGTATTGAAATATCATGCAGTTTGAATGATGCCCTGAGCCTGGTGCATGCAAGACAAATGAATGGATGCAAACATGCAAAGCATAAGGTATGCTAATCAAAACGTGCCCTAAACTAACCATTGAAAGCGGTTAAGTAAAAGGGAGAAAGAAGTGGAGTTGGAAGACATGCACACACACACGCACGCTTATTACAACATTGCGCCCTCTCGAAGGAGGGTCTGAATGAATAAGCTGAGCTACGCTAAGCTAAGTTAATCAACTAATCTAATTAAACTAATTAGACTAATTATTACACAACCAAAATGAAGAAATAGCTAAGCTAAGCTACTTAATTATTACAACACTTAATCAATTAGCAAACTAATTAATTAAATTACAAAACCAATGCTAACTAACAAGTAAAGCATAAAATTACACTACTTCAGCTCTGCTTCAGAAAGTTGAACATGCATGCATTCGGTTTCTCGCCTCGAAAAGCCCACTGGTTTGCTCTTGAGAGGCTCTGTTTGTAGGGTTACTCCAAGAAATTTCTGCTCTGCCTTACCAATTCCATGCTGGGGAATGCACCAGTGGCCTACCGGCCATGATTGCTTGCTGCCGGCCACCTGTCGGCCAAGATTGGGCCCTACCGGCCAAGATTGGGCTTTGCCGGCCAACAATGAAGCACTACCGGCCAATAATGAAGCACTGCCGACCACTGGTGTGCTGAATCACTATTCTGCAACAGAGCTCAAACAGAGGAAAATTGAGGGTCTCCCAAGGGTATGTTTGTACTGTGCCATTCCTTATCATCTCAAAACATCAAAGGAATTGCACTATTGGATCCAAAACCATCAATCAAGAATTTTCAATGCATGATGGCCAAAGATCCAACTTGTACACATTCAATAAATGCACACAAACAAGACTCTAGAACCACTACCTTATCATGGATGATCAAAGGCAATGGAGACAAAGGGGTTGGCTCATTTTCATCACTACAAGTATGAAATGGACCAATCTACCTTGTGTTCAATATAACGTCCGATTGAACACAATGCAATGCAAACAACATGCTTATCTTGGCCATGTTTTACTTGTCCAATTCTTGTTTACTCATTTTACATTACCAAGCCATTCTTTAATTGGTTAAGTCCAAGTGATTGTCCTCTAATGAGAGAGAGGGTTAACCAAAGGATGGTTTAAGACATGAGAGAGATCATGCCTTTAACTAGTAGAAACCCTCAAACGAGAGCTAAAGCCATTGAGCACAAGCTCTATCTCATGCTTAAACACAACCTAAGGTTAACCAACCCTCAAAACAAATAAAAAAATGAAGAAATGAGGGAGGTTGTAGACTTTTTTTAGTGCTGAAATGGCATGGCAAATAATGCTAAAACATGCAAGCAACACATGCACAACATGTTCAAGTGCTAAAGCATTAAAGCTAGTGAAGAACACTACACTAGAGGCATGCAATACCAAGCACAAATGACCAAACCAGCTCTGGATAGAGCTTAAACATGTCAAAACAGAGGCCAAATCATGCTGAGATGGTAGCACAAAAGAGTAGAAATACATGCTCACATGTTAAGCTACAAACAAGGCTCAAAGCACAACTCTCAAAAGCAATGAAAGAGTGACACATGTGAGAGTGTGATAGAGATATGTGCACTGAAATTACATGTTAAATCATGCCAAAACATGCAATCAACACATGCACAACATGTTAGAGGCCTCAACTCACAAAGCTAGTGAAGCCATTTACACAATAGCTATGCATAACAAGTCTCATATGACAAAGACCACTCAAAACAGAGTTAAAGCATACTAAATCAATGGCAAGAACATTCTGGAATCAAACTAACACAAACTAGAATGATAAGCTAAATCATCAAGTATGCTAGGCTAGTAAGCATGATTGCACTACAAGTACAAAAAGCAAGCAAGAAGTGCTCCAACCAACCAAAAATAGAGTTGAAGCATGTCAAAAAAATGCCAAAAACATGCTTGAACTAAGCTACAAAAGGGTAGAAAAGCATGCTCAACTATTAGGCCATCTATACATACAAACAAGATACGAGGAGGGGAGGCCACCCCCTCCTATTTTAGACCTCAAAACAAATTTTTTGCCACTAAAATTCCTCTGAGTTTCAGTGGTTAAAAGGCCAAGCAAAGGGCATTTCAAAAGCTTTGAAAGATGGCTCAAAAGGCTTTACAAGCGAAAGAGCAAAGGGAAGAAACCACCCCCTAACCACACAAGGTTTAAACTACCATTTTAAAACCTTAAAAATAGAGTTTTTTAGAGGTTAAAACCAGCTTCAAAGTAGCAGACAAAGGTGGCCAAACAATGAAGTAAAACAAGGCTTTAAAGAGGTAAGTTCTTACCCTTGAAGCACAACAACAAAACAGCAAGAATTCTGAGCTAAAACCACTCTAATAAGCTCAAACAAGGCCTCCAAGAACCTCAGCTCCAAGGTGAAGGTGTTTGGCTAAGGGTGCTAGTTCAAATGTGTAGAGAAAACTCACTTTCAAGCCTAAAATATAGAGAGAGAGGATTCTAGAGAGAGAGAGGGAGAAATCTTTGTTTTCCAAAATGTTCAACCCCTTGCATGAAAGAAGATAACCTCTATATATAAAAGATACAAAGGCCCCTTGTAAAGATCCAACCATCCACGCGCAAGCAGACTGGTCATTCTGTGCAAACAGCTGTCAAAATATCTACAAAAATATCTACTGATGCACTAGTGGCCAGCCGACTATCAGTGATGGCCGGCAGGGCCTATCAATGGCCGGTAGGCCAAAGCCCATGGCCGGCAGCCCTCAATGATGGCCGACAGGCCATCAAGAACATCACTCTGCAAAGACCAACACATGGTCCAAATATGAGACGGAATGGAAATAGGGTTTGGAAAGATCAAACCTGGAGCGTTCCGTCGTGGAATTCGAGTGCTTGACGAGCAATCAAACTTGTCGCTGGATGTACCTGCAAGAACATCCAAGTCTTGAGGACGGTCAAAAATGGGGTGTCTACATGAGGCAGTTACTCCGAAGGGGTCGAATGGGCATGAGTACATCCTGGTGGCGATAGACTACTTTACAAAGTGGGTCGAGGCCCAATCCTATGCAGTGCTGAAAGCGTCACATGTAGCTAAGTTCATCAGGAATAATATTATCTATCAGTGTGGGGTCCCTGAATGAGATCATCTCGGATAATGGTTCCCACTTCAAGAAGGAAGTGATCGACTTGTTGGAGAAATACAACGTGGCTTTTCATAAGTCATCCACATATTGGCCGCAAACTAACAAAGCGGTTGAGGCCGCCAACAAGAACATCAAGCACATTGTACAGAAGATGGTGGAAACCTACAGGGACTGGCCAGATAAGCTGCCATTTGCTCTTTGGGGCTACAGAACATCGATTCGAACATCTACTGGGGTAAGTCTGTATTCTCTGGTTTATGGGATGGAGGCTGTTCTGCCGATCGAAGTTGAAGTTCTATCGCTGCGGGTGATGGCTGAGTGACAAATAGTGAAAGCAGATTGGCAGCAGAGCAGGTTTGAAGAACTTATGTTGTTCGACGAGAGGAGGCTGAAAGCACTGTACCACATCCAAGGTTATCAACGAAGAGTTGCCAGGGCTTTCAACAAGAAAGTTAAGTCCAGGAATCTGAAAGAAGGAGATTTGGTTCTTAAAGACAACCGAGCTCCCATCCACGACCCTAGGGGCAAGTTTAGACCCAATTGGACTGGTCCTTACGTCATCAAATCTATTTGGTTGGGTGGAGCTGTCATTCTTATGAATTTAGATGACCTTGAGTTCTCCAAGCCAATCAACATGGACAAGTTGAAGAAATACTATCATTAAGAGGCTCGCTAGGCCAAAAACCCGAAAGGGCGACCTAGGCAAAAGTTAGAGCACAAAAAAATTGAAATAAGAAAAACTGAGCTCGCAAGGTTGAAAACCCAGAAAGGGCGGCCATGGCAAAAGTTAGAGCGCAAAAGGAGAGTGTTAAAACCCGAGTGAACTCGAACCGAACTACGTAAGGCTTGATTCCCATCTCCGAGATACGTAGGCAACTTCATTCTGAAGTCCAGCCATAAACACTTCCAAATCAACTGTGTCCATGTGATTGTTTTGGTCATCTTTGTCTTTTCTGCTTTCAAGAGTTCGGTTGTGATCTCCAGTGCAGTGCTATTCCGACAAGGGACAACTTTCTAGTTGTTGGATTTGGGGTTGTACATCTCAGCGATAGATCTCGGGTGTGTCCAGTTGTGATCCTTATCAAAAATGGTTTTGAAAAGTTTGAATAAAAGTTGATTTTGTTCAAATTAATCTTTTTACAACTTAGACCAATTTTGGACCAAAAGGAAAATTTTCAGTACCTACAACCTTCAATTTCATTGATTTCAATACAGAGTTCTTCGACTCTTGATACAAATTGAAGTTGTTTTCTATTACATTCAAAGGAAAACTTAAAACAATAAACTTGGGGCATGGCTAAGTCAGGTGTTCCTTCACCCCCTCCCAGAGCTTGTGGAAGCTTCAGATGCCAAAGTAGGCCCAGTTTGTGCCTCATCTTCAAGCCAAGCTATGCATTCCCTAGAAAGGGCGCAACTAAAAGTGGGAGCAGGGGCCAAAAGTTCTCTTGTCCTCCATGCAGTGGTATACCGAGCCAGCTGTGAGCCTCGGATCCGAAATGAAGTCAGGTATTCTATCCCCTCTTCTGGGCAAGTCTGGTCGTGGCCAAACTGACGCCTGAACCGGAATGGAAAGTAGAAGACACAGTGTGTCAAGCCAATCAACTGAATGCCAGGTTGGCGAGACATGCTGTAGCTCATTTCAGGCAGATCAAACCAAGGGCAACGCCAAGCAATGTCAACAGCAGACTTGTTGCACATCTATTGGCACCACCACCCCTCGTTTGGGAAATCAACTAGCTGAGGGTGAAAGAAATAGCCGCGTGCTGAATATACGGGGCAAGCGTCCACTACTTTCAACTTCTTCATGAGCCAAACCTGGGGAGGGATGAAAAATAAGAGAGATTAAAGAATAGAGAGGTGTACAGGGAGAGAAAAGTGAGAAAGGGTTTTTGAGAGAAAAATAGAGCCTGAGGGCCGAGTGATGTGAGAAACACATATGAGAAGGGTGGGAAACATTACCTGCAAGAGTAGTGGACTTCCTGCGAACCTAGTCGTCTCTCGGCAATGGAAAGCATCCAAACGCATTAAAGTCTCGGCTAGTGCCAAGCCAATGCAACTCTTGCCCTCTTTCAAGCCTTGGGCCACTTCGATCAAGCGAATGCTAGACCCTACAAAGCTAGAGGCAAGCAGAAAATAAGCCAACATACACAAGTAGAGGGCATGCTGCCGAAAACCTTGCCAAAGACAGTTGCCACGATTGCCGACGTCAGAAAATCGGTGAATGAGAGTGGGAATGTCAAGTTCTCCGTTGTTAACTAAAGATCGAGCATCATGTAAAGTGAGCCCAAACATTCGCCCTAGAGCCTGGATGTGGCCAAAACGAGACTGGGCAAAATTTCCTCGTCGCGTCGAGATTTCATCAAAGCTTGGAATTCTTCAATTGTGGGACATATCTCTTGTCCCCCAAAGCTAAACACATGTGTAACCGAATTCCAACATCTAGCTGCGGTATGGAGGAATGGAAAACACAGCAAAGTGCGACTCAGCATGAATAGTGCATTTATCCTGAAGCCCCCGAAATTCAACTTTTTCGAGCCATCTAAAGTCATTATCCAATCGAAGAGTTTTTCAGCAAAGAATGGCTCCATTTGGGGCAAAAATGGAGCTGAAATGAATAAACCACAAAGCTGGAGCTTTTGTAGAAGATAAGGTGCTGAGTGGAAGACAGGTGGCAACAATCTGAAGGTTCTTTACACTGGTGGCCGACCGGCCAGAGTTGGTGGCCGACCGGCCACTTTTGTAGCCGACCGGCCAGTACCAGTGGCCGACAACCATTTTTAATGGCCGACAACACCTGTTTATTGCCGGTGGCCTTCCATTTTGCCCTCTAGGCCATCCATGTGTTGAAAATGCCAAACACTTGTGTTTTACCCCACTTTTGGTGCATCTCTTCGGTCTCTCTTTAAGAATTTTGTTAAAATTGCTTATCGAGTTGTTGTATTTGCTTAACGAGTTGTTGTTTTGTTTATCAAGTTGTTGTATTTGCTTATCGAGTTGTATGTGTTTTGACTGTTGAGTCGTTGTTTTGTTCATTGAGTTGTTTTACTCTGTTTATTATGTGTTGGTTGGTTCACTACCTGACTAAGCATTTGCCAATGCGATTTTCAAATTTCCATCATTCATGTTTTCGTGTAAAATGGTGCGATGCAGTGAATGCTCAGAATATAAAATGTAACACTTTTTAAACAAAAAACAGTTTTCATTCCAGTCATGGTTTCTTTTTATATAGAGTACAAGTTTTAAAGAAAATAAAACTGCCTAAGGCTGTACAATGTGCTAAAACAACCAATAAAAGGAAAACAAAGCCAAAAAATGTTTGAATCCGCGCCAGCCACCTCAGGATCAGGAGGCCCTCTTCGTCCTCTTCCGCGGTTGAGCGGACTCTGAGCTGTCACCATCAGCGCCACTATCTAAATCTGAGCCGGAGCCCTCCTCAGCATCTCTGCTTCCCTCATCGGAGCCATCCTCAGCAACGCCACCGCCCTCTGAACCCGAGCTGGTGCCGTCGCCTCCATCATCAGATGACTCTGACTACGGACTCGCTAGCTCCTCATCCTCGTCTTTCTCATTATCCTCCGAGATAGACTCTGGTGGACCGCTCGCGGTATGAGTACGTCTAGCTCCACCTCGGCTGTGTGTCGGAGTTCCTCGTCACTCTCTCCCTACTGTCGGAGGAGGCACTGAAGGTCCTGCTGCAGCTCCCGCTGGGGTGCCCGGAGGAACTGGCATCTGAAAAGGGACCTGAAAAGGACAGTTTGTCAAATGCATCAGTTATAATATGCAAAGATGAGTATAGTGCAGAATGCAGTGTGTGGGAGTAGTGTATCAATGTCGTAATGTAATGAATTCAGATTAGTATGGGGTAAATTGCAGTTGAAATGCTAATGTATCAACAGAAAAATTTCATGGCATGAAATGTAAACTGAAGGAAACGTACCGGAATCCTGTACAGACTGAGTAGGTTCAAACTAGTCTAAACCATCCCCCTCAGAGAAGCCGCCAGCTCGAGAGCCTACCCGGTGTACTCTATGGAGGCCTGCCATTGTATTGAGATTATCAGTGGTCTACAAAGCATAACTGAAATGAATTGACTGTGTGAAATGAAAAGTGTCACGACCCAAACCCGCCCCTAAAATTTTGGTTCATGACCTGCCTAAACATAGGCCTCAAACAGAATTTAGAATAATATTTAAACACATACGGGGCCTTAAGCGGAAGGAATGTCAATAAAAGACAATATCCATTGAGCTTGTGCATACATGATGGTTTAATTAGATTCAAGTATTTAAATACATTCCCAAAGTTATGCATACAATCACAGAATCTATATAGATCTCACACATACTTAAATAAGACTCCAAAAATTACACAATTCCCAGTAATCAAAATTATGGCCTCAACACGAAGGCGTACCCCAGGCGGCTTGATAGACCGGTAGACCTCAATACAACTCTAGTGTCAATCCCCGATGGCTCACATACATAAATATACACAAAAACGGAGTGAGCGAGGCTCAGTGAATAATAGCAATGTAAGGAGGTGAGTTAAACGAGCATAGACTTAAAGAATGTAAATATGCATATTGAACCATACAGAGATCTTATTCATAATCAAGTCTTAAAACGGCCTCAGGACCACATGTAACATAGAACGGCCTCAGGCCCAAATATAATATAGAGCGGCTGTAAACCCAGATGTAATATAGATCGGCTATAAGCCCAGATACAATACAGAACGGCTGTAAGCCCAGATATAGTACAGATCGGCTTTAAGCCCATATGTGATACAGAACGGCTTTAAGCCCATAGATAATACAGAACGGCCTTAGGGCTAACATATTATGCAGAGCGGCCTTAGGCCCAGATATCAACAGATTGGCCTCGGGCCCATTATTAACAAAACAGAATGATTCCAGATACACAAAGATATCACTGTTCCATAATACACATATGTTCCATTTGTTCATCATGAATTCAGATAATTAACTTGCAGATAACAGAACGTCAGTATTAACTATTAACAGTAAGTAAAATGTACTGCTACAGTACTATTACTCAATAGTGCACAAAGATTTTCCCATGGTTTATTACAAGTTGGCATAGTTGTCTTGCGAATAACATAACATTAATAACAACTACTAACAGAAGGCAAATGTATCACTACATTAATAGGGACAGAACAATTCATATCATAACGGCATCGGGCCCACGTCTATTACTAAGGACAGAACGACCTTAGGTCCATATCAATGCCATTATTCAAGCATATCGATTAATTGAATCAAAGCACAACATCAATGGAATAGACCATTCACAAATAACAATACATAAATCATAATCATAGGAAGTAAGTGAAACATATTGTTACACTACTATTACTCACAGTGATCAGCTCCCGGTAGTAATGGGACGATGTCCTCGTCTCGACCTACAAGTACAGTGCACAACACATAATATGAGATTATACTCAATCATTTACTTATTCTCTTTGATCATTCAATCAATTAACCATGGTGGTACCAATCTCATTATTCCTTAATAAGTTATAATCCATGTCTCAGAAAATAGGAGAAATCGATGGGAAATGGTTTAGGTGAAGAAATGGTATAAAATTGGTTGATAGAAAGTGAACAGTCGTCACTAATTTGGACATAACTATTTTTGTATTTATAATATAGGAGTGAGACCACCGCCATTGGAAACTAGACTTCCGGAGATTGATTTTAGGCTCAAGAATCACTCAAAACGGAGTCCCGAGGCAAAAGATATGCTTATTCAAAGTTGGCTGAACAGAGCTGTCTCCCGCACGTGTGGGAAATAGAGCCGCACGTGCGACCCTGGGCAGTTTGCAGTCCGAAAATGGCTGAAAATTTGGAACTTCTCATTTTCAAAATCAAACCTCAATTTCATGTAATTCAAGGCCCAAAGTTCTTTAATACATGACAAATTTCACATCCTTAGCTTCCATTCCAATTTATATCTCCAAAATACTACTCAATTTCTCAATCACAAGAACAAGATTATGAATTAGAACACAAAAACATAAAGTAGCCATGGTTTGGGGTTTAAAACTCATTTACATGGGGGAACCCTCTTTAACCTCTTTAAGAACCATAAAACTCCTACAAGAAATTAAGTTGTAACATAAATTCATGTTATGGACAAGGATTCAACATCTTATTGCTTGAAGAAACAAAACCCTTACATATAATCAAAAATAACCCAAGAACTCATTCTTTAGCCTATAATCTTCAAGTATTGAGAGGGATGATCTTACCTTAAGCCTTCACCATCACCTATTCTTGTATGACCATGATGAATTCAAGCCAAATCCTTGATTTCTTCATCATCCTCAAGGTTTCTCTTCTTCTCTTGCTTCTCTCTTGCTCTCTCTCCAGATTTTTCTTTCCTTAGATATTTTCTTGGCTCAAAGGTTGAGTTGAACCACTCATGTAGCACACCTATCTATATATATATAAGCTTCCACAAATAGGAAGGGCCAAACACACCCTTACGAATCGCACAAAATTAAATTTCAATTAAACTTTCCAGATGGGTCTAAAAATTTCGCTGATCATAAATATGTCCTTTGTTCTGGTTTTTGAAGTCTCTAAGGCTTTCAATTTGCAGTACAAAGTTAACCACCCAAACATGCATTAACGAATCAGACAAATTAGATTTCAATTAATTCTCCCAAATAGTTCTAAAAATTCCCATTAACATACCCAAGTACTCAATTTTGATTTCTGAACCTGTAGAGGTCGGTAATTTCAATTTTAAAGCTGTGACTCAGCAGATAATTCCTCAATTTGAACAGATATCGTTAAATTAAAATGCATTAACCCGCAAGGACATAAAAGTGATTTCGGATACGGCTTTTGGGGTCGTTACAAAAAGTATAGTACATACTGGAGTCGGGCCCCAAACTCCGACGAGCTTGTGACTAGCTGGTGCAGGCTCGATGGAAACCTGATAAGTCTCCCCTCTGGATCCCCAGCAAGTCAGTGTGGTAGGCAGCTCTAGCCACCCGGCTCTCTATCTTGTCTGGGAGCCTCTCCTGTCATAGGCCTGAGTCGCCCTGGATCCCCTGGCTCTCCCTCTTGCCACTGGAGCTCTGGCTCTCTCACCTCCACGGGCCCCAATCAACGATGGCATGAGATATGTCTGAATGAAGGCAGTGTAATCGCCCTCAAGCCTGAAGAAGTCGGCGTCCCAACTTCTCGTGAAGTCGATCATCTCCTGTGTGGTGTACCTCTCTATAACCCTCATGTACATGGGAGGCGGCATCGGAACCACAGGCTCAGGCAAGACGAGGCTCTGTCACAGGAATCGCTCCCCTAGGAACCATGCTCAACAAACTAGGCCCTCAAGCAAAATTCGAAATCGGGACGCCTCCCGAGCACCGGCAAATTGATCTTTGACCCCGGCAGGCATCACTGCCCACGGCTGCCAGGTGATCTACAAATAATGAATATACAGGTTACTAGCTGCCATCAAAGATGCAATATGAAGTAAAGTTGAAATGACTGAAAGGTTTAAGTTACCTCTGCTGCGGCCACAGTGCCGAAAAATTGGCGGAAGAAAGAGAATCACTCTTGGGGCCTCCGCTGGCATCTTCCGTTGTATTTGTGTGAGTACGGCACCATAGGAGGTATCTCTACCTCTGGCTCTGGGGCAAGCCTCGAGAAGTAGGCATACAACCCCAAGCTGTTGAAAGTAGCAGGACAACAGTGAGTGTATATCAGATGAGTACAGATAATGTAAAGCAGAAAGCAGATTGTGTGCAGTGCAGTGTACAAATAAAGCAGAAAGCAGAGGGTTTGCAATGCAATGTACAGTGTGTGTGGTATACAGGAAATGCGAAGAAGAAATGTAAAGCAGAAGGGTAGGGTGTACCTCCCAAGCTCTCTAGTAACCTCCTAGCAGATGCCTGCTCCGGCGAGAGGAGGAGCTCATGTATCCATATAATGTGGCCAAGCCTGCGCCGCCCCAGTCGTAGAATCGGACGCGAGACAGGTCCACCAAAGCGCTGACGAGGTAGAGGCCGACGGTGTTTGCCCGGTCGACAAACAAAGTAGTACCAAACAAGAACATGAGGAACCCCCGAGCATAGTACTCTGTCTCCTCGCAGGGCGTCAGCATCGTCCCTCTGAAATGGTCGGCGAACCATGTATATCGCACCATCCCTGATAGGGAAATGGGTGGGCAAATCCCTAGCAGATAGATCTGAATGGCCTCCCACTCGCCCATGTCGGTGTCGTAAGGAATCGGATGACCTCCTACTGCTATGCCGGTGAGCATGGAGAACTCAAAGGGAGTCATCGTCATCTCCCCTGCTGTAGAGAAATGGAGGGAATCGGTGGTATCCCACCACCTCTCTACTAAAGCGCCTAGTAGAGGCTAGCTCGCGATGAGACGTGTCAGCCCCATGCAAAATGTGTCGAAGCCAGCCTCGTCGACGATGTGGCATACTGCGTCGGGTAGCTCCATATACCACTCCCTCGCAGAGATGGTCCTGTATCCGCGAAAGGCATGTGAATCCCCCTGTGAGCAAGACAAACAAATGCAAGGTAGTGTAAGAAATACAGTGCACAAGTGTGTTCGGGATGAACAGATGAAAAGCAGTGTGAACTATACAAGAATTGTAACCTATATTGCAGAAAATAAAGAGGAAGTGTATACCTCAGAGGTGCCATGGGATAAATGTGACTCCGGATCACGTAGTAGGAGGTCCTCCGATGCACCTCGCGCAAACCCCCTGAACTGGCGGATGCCATCGGGAGGCAGCACGTGTACCTCGAGATGGTACGTCGCTAGGTCGAACGGTCGAATGCTGAGTGGCAGTGGCTCAAACTCGAGATCCATCTCCATCCCTAGAGGAGCTCCGCCGTGTGGGATGTCGTCTGCCATCTCGAGGAAGGATGTAGGAATGGTCGAAAATGTGGAAAACGGGCGGGAATGCCAAAAGTCAACAAAAAGTCAACTTCGAGGGAGAAAAAATGAAAGAAAAGGTCATGGCTCGGAAGAGGGCACAGAAATCAAGTGTAACTAGGGGGAAACAAACCCCAGGTGATGGAATTCAAGAGGGAAACACCTACCGCGACTTTCAATCGGTTCAAAGTGTTTTGAACTACGAGGGTTTATCAGATCGGACGTTTATGGGGCGTTGGAAAGCACATGTATAGTTCGGATCTAAAGAGGAAGAAGGTCTAGAGAGCTTGGAGGATGATTTTTGGCCTTAGGGTTTCGTGGAAATGAAGTGTAGATGTGTATATTTAAAGACCTGTGGTGAAATGCCAAAAATGCCCCGAATCTGCCATCGGTGGCCGATCGGCCACCCGTGTGGCCGACCGGCCACCTTTTGTGGCTGATGAGTTTAATTTGTGGCCGATGGATGGCCGGTGGCTTCCCAAGGTGGCCGGCAGGTCTCTGATGCTCTCCTTGGATGTTGTTTTGCTGTTTTGTGCCTTGATCCCTCAAGAAAGTGCAAGGGAAGTACATTTTTTAACTTCAAGTGGCCTCCGCGGAGGCTCCGAACTGTGTTTTTAGTATGAGATGCTCAGCACGTACGAGGTGTATCCTTTTAACTTGTTGCAACCCGTCTGAGAGGTAAATCGGAGGTTACATTTGAGTTGGTCCTTTTAAGACGCGCGTTTCTTTATTTGGTGTGTTGCGTCGAACATGCTATTGATGTTGCATTGCATAATGCATTGTCATCATTATGCACGGACGACGTATGCCGTGTCGCACTGTATTAAAGAGACTCTCATATTTGAATGTGTGTAGACACCCTATTTTTGACCGACCTTAAGACTCAGATGTCATCGTCTGTGCACTCGGTGATTGTGCATGTTCGTGCTCGTTTTGAGTTTTTGGAGCCTTTAGCTGAGCGCCTTGTCTCGGGACCTCTTAACTTTCTCCTTTTGGCCTGGTTTTTGGACCATGCCTTGTTGCCTTTGCCTAGAGGGAGACAGAGGCCTGTAGGCCACTTTTTGTGGCCGTAGACTACTTTTCCCTCTCGTAGGCCACCTTTTGTACCCGTAGACTAGTTTTCGGGACTTCCGGCTGAGTGCCTCGCCTTACGGACTCTTGTCTTGCTTCCTTTTTGGTTTGTTTTTGAACAAAACCTTGTTATCCTTTGCCTGGAAGGTGGAACAGGGGTGTAGACCAGTTTTTCCCCCTATAGACCACTTTTCTTCCCTGCCAGCCACTTTTTGTGGTCGGCCAGCTAGGGTGGGTGGTCTGTGGACCACCTAAGGTGGTCGGCAGCCTGCCACCACCTTCCCCTCTCCCTGCAGACCACCTTTCCCCCCCTGCCGACCAGTTGTTCTCCCTGTAGACCACTTTTTGTGGTCGGTCGACTAGTGGGAGTGGTCGGCCGACCACCTCAATTGGTCGGCAACTTTCCTGCTTTTTCTGCAGATATTTTTCTTGCCAGCTGTGCCAGCTGTTGGGCACAGAAAGCAACCTCTATACATGTGTATGGAGGGATTGCACCAAGCTTCTAGCTTGTTCAACAAGCTTGAAGCTTGGAATTCCATATAAGGGAGCCTCCTCCCTTTTGTCTCAGGTTCAAAAAATTGGCTTAAAGCAAAACATATATCTCGCTTTTGTTTTCTCTCTCTTGCTCTATATTTGTGTTGTTTTGTGCTCAAAAGTGATTTTTCTTCACACTTTTGCACTAAAGCACCTAGTGAAACACCACAATGTTGTTGCTGAGGTGCCTGAGGGTCTTGCTTGGACTCAAAAGCTGGTTTAAGCTCAGAGAATTGGCTATTCTTGCTGTGGTTCTTTAAGGGTAAGCATATACCCCCTTTTAGACTTGTTTTTATCTTAGTTTGGGCCACCTTTGCATGCTTCTTTTGGCTTAACTTTCAACTGAAAAAAATTTAGTTTTTATGTTTGAGGCCTCTTTGGTGTTGGGGGTGGTCTACCCCCCTTTTGTGCCTTATTTTGCCTTGTTTTGAGCCACCTCTTTAGGCCTTTGAGATCACCTTTGTTTGGCCTCTTCACCTATGAATTCTGGAGGAATTTTAGTGGTAGAAAGTGTGTTTTGAGGCCCCAAATAGGAGGGGGTCATCCCCTCTCCTTGTGTCTTGGTTGCTTGTATTGATGGCCTCATGTTTGAGCTTGTTTTTCTAGTAAGTGTTGGCTTGTTCTCAGGCTATTTTTGGCCCTATTTTGGCATGGCATAACTCTATTTTGGCTTGGTTTGGTTACTCCAAGCATGCTTTTTTACACTTGTAGTGTAATCTTGCCATTTAGCCTTGTATGCTCAATGCTTTGATCCATCATGCTAGCCTATTTTGGTCCTATCTCATCATGTTTTTGGTGTTATTTTAGCATGCCTTAGCTCTTTTTTGGGTTAGTTTGATTGCCTCTTGCATGCTTCATACCCTTGTAGTGCAATCCTCTCTATGGCCTTAACATGCATCATGCTTTGGACCATCATTTTAGCATTATTTTGGCTCCACTACAGCAAGCTTTTACTCATGTTTTGCCATGCTTAAGCTCTGTTTTAAGTTGTTTTGGTCATGCATGCCTTGCTTTGTATAGCCATAGTGCAATCTTGCTCACTAGCTTTGAGTTTCATAGTCTCTAGCATGGCTTACTTGAGTTTTTTGCATGCTTTGGCCTCATCTCTAACATGATTTCAGTGTGTGTAGTGTAGTCATACTCTTACATGCTTCACTCTTTCAATGTTTTTGGACGGTTATGCTTTCTGCCTCAATCATAAGCCAATTTGTATGCTAGCTTGCCTAAGCCTTTGGGCTACCATCTCAGTGTGTTTTTGGTGTTATTTTACCATGTTACAACTCTGATTTTTGTTGGTAAAGTCATCTCATGTTTGGTTTTGGTTGGTGTAGTGTAATTCTCCTCATTGGCCTTGCATGCATTATGCTTTATGCCTCACATTCTAGCATGTGTTAGCTCTATTCCATGCATGTTTTGGCATTGTTTTGACCTGCCTTGGGACTGTTTTGAGTCACCTTGGCCCTTTGGGGCTTGCTTGATATGGCTATGGTGCAAGTACCTTTGCTGGCCTTAAGCTTTGAGCCTCCTAGCATGCCTTATTTGTGATATGTGCATGATTTGGCATCATTTCTTACATGATTTCAGAGTATATATTTTTGCCACACTCTCACATTTGTCACTCCTTCAATGTGTTTGAGAGTTGTGTCTTCATACCTTGTTTGTGAGCCAATGTGCATGCATGCTTGTATAAGCTTTTGGGCTCCCTTTTCAGCACATTTTGGCCATTGTTTGGGCATGCATGAGGTCTGTCCATAGTTGGTTTCAGTCCATTGAGCATTGTATTGCATGCCTCTTGTATGATGCTCTTTACTTGCTTTGATGCTTTAGCCTACCATGCATGCATTGTTCATATGTTAGAACCTTGTGCATGCCACATTAAGATTGTTAGATAGGCATGTTGTGTGTGTTGCATTGTGTTTGTATTGGACGTCAATCCAAACACGAGGAATGTCGCACGTTTCATACTTGAAGTGATGAAATGTGCCTCATTTTTCGGTCGCCGACCCTCTTGATCAAGCATGATAGAGGTGGAGGCCCTTATGTGTCATGTGTGCATTCATTGACGTTGAATTGTGCAAACTTGGCTTCTCGGCCATTGTGCATTGCGATGCTCGGTTGGTGGCCCGAGAGTCGAGTACCGCACTCCCTTGAGCTTGAGAAATGATTAGGAGGGTGGTTGTGCACACATATCTTGCAAATACACTGCTATGCCCCTTGTTGTTCTCTGTTGCGGCAAAAATGGAGTTTGGCAAAATTTCTGGTCGGCAGACCAGTAAAAGTAGCTGGCCGACCACTTTTTCTGGTCTACAGAAAGTTTTTCTGGTCTACAGCTGGTCTACAGCCTCCTTTTCTGGTCAGCAGCTCACCAGGAGGTCCCCATGTTGGAGCAGAAGCTATCTGGAGGTTTGTGTAGTTTTCAGAGAACAAATCAAATGCAAACAGAGACAATTCTGGGCATGGTAATGGATTTCCAAGCCAGGCGATCGAGCATGCATGCACCTTCCACCTTCTTGAACAGAGCTGAGGCAGCCTCATTTATAGCTTTGCTTGTTGTCTAGCTTGAATTTGTAACTTAATTAATTTGTTGATTAGTTAAAGTACTGTAATAATTAGTCATAGCTAGTTATTCGATTTGTGTTGTGTAATAATTAGTCTAATTAGATTATTAGATTAGTTAAGTAGCTTAGATTAGCGTAGCTAGCTTGTATTATTTATTCGGACCCTCTGTCGAGAGGGCATAATGCTGTAATGAGTGTGCGTGTGTGTGTGAATGTCTTTCAGCCCCACGTTTTTCTCCCTTTTACTTATCAGCTTTTGATGGTTAGTTTTAGGACATATTTCAATTAGCATCCTTATGCACGCATGTTTGTATCATTCATTTGTATTGCATGCACCGGGCTCGGCGCATCATTTAAACTGCATTGTATTTCAATACACTTACTTGAATACGTGTTTCAAAGCATGTTATCAAGTGTTGCATTCATATGCCATCTTAGCTAGCCGAACCTATTTTAGTTGCATTTTGCATGTGTTGCATTAGGCATCTTGTAAACTAGGATCATGCATCGATTTCTAATTGGTTTCTGTTTTGGCTTGGAGTACGCTGTAAGTGTTTATGCTTTAGCATCCTTGCATGTGTGTAAGTGACTGCCATGATAGCATGCTTGCCATGAGGCTAACTGCTTAAGTGTTTAACTGCATGAATGCCTGTGGATGAAGGCTTCATTGCTTGAATTGGAACAATTCATCAAAATGTGCGTTTTAAGCCCACTTGAAGTGGCAAATTATCATGTTTTAAGCCCACCTTGTTTGATGGCAAATCCGCGCTTTAGCCTACTTGTGAGTAGCAACTTCAAACCATTTTCGAAAAACAAACATGAGATGTTTTGTTCCAACTTGAGTGATTTAGTCTATACTTGTATGCTGTGCACATCACATAGTAAGGTTAGCTAATAAACCGGAAAAAGAACACATGCATTTTCAAAAACAACATATCATGTTAGTAGAGGCCGATCCTTTGATCGGGCGAGTAAGGGTGCTCATTTCATGACCTTCCCCCTTCGTACCCAAGTTCCTGAGCTGAGGCAACTTTGGTGATGACGGACACGTAGCCTTTGGCAAGAGTCAGGGTTTCCTAAATTTTCCAAAAATAAAATATTTAGGTGGCGACTCTATAATCTGGCAAACCAGTCTATGTTTGGCACTTCTTGATTATTGCACTTTGTGAGACTAGATACAGAACTGTGACAGGAGTCCGAACTGTAGTAGCTAAGAACACAATTCGCGTGACGTGCGGAGCGAGTTTCGGGAGGTCTACAATTTCTGGTGACTCTGCTGGGGATTTAGAGAACTTGACTTGAACTCATGATCATTCGTTTTGTCTACACTTATGTGTTTCTTTGCATTGCATTTGCATTGGTGTGCTGAGGACACCGTCTTTGCCGTCTGCTATTCCTGAACGGTTTGCCGGAGGCTGCGTGCCATAAGGCTGACCGGTTACGGGCTCTGCCACGATGGGAATGCAAACCTCGGTTTTCACCGAGGCACCCTTTTTGACCATTCGACCTAGTTGCATATCGGAAGCCATAGTGACCAATCCAAACTAGGACAGGTTGCTTACCCGATTGTAGGTTGTTTGAAACCACTGCGTGCGTAGTGAAACCCTAGCTCCTGACAAGATAGGACACGGAAACCCTACCCCTCCATAGGGGTGTTTTGGCTCTTGCTTGCTTGCTATGTGCTTTTAGAGTGTGTCTCTACAGGAATGCATGTATCAGTTTGCAAGTCTGGGTATCAGGCCTGCGGGCATCAGTATTTGGGACAATCAGTTTTACCTGAGGGTATCAGATTTGAGGCAGTGATTTGGGGACAGCAATCAGTGTTGAGAACAGTTTGTTCAGCTTATAAATGTCAACTGTGTGTTGTGTTTATTTTAAGTCGAAATGCTATCCATTTTTCTGTTTGTTTGTTTCCTTATTTTGCTTTATTTATCTTTTTGCAAGGTAGTATAGCATCATTGCTTCCGAAGAGGCAGTTTCCCCCAAAGCACTCTGGGTTAAAGGTAGAAGGCTTCATCGATCCAAGGATCTAGTTGACGGACAAGCATTGTTCTTTTCATTACCCCCGATTACTAGACGGAGTTCAGTTAGGCGCAGTCCATCAGTACAGCGGTTACCAGATCAGTGGTCATTATCCACCCTACCAGTGTGTAGGCGGGTTGAGGTTTCCGTTTCTACTGCAGAGAGAGATATACCTGTTGTTCAGTCAGATCAGCACCTCATGGCAAGTATGGAGGACATGATGCGTCAGATCCAAGAAACCATGCAGGCCATGCAACGGGATGCTGCCCGCCAAGCAGAGTTTGGCGCGCGCTAGGAAGAGGTTGTTGCTCAACAGACAGAGCTGATTGCCAGACTTCAGCAATAGCAGCAACCACAACAAGCCGGAGCATCAGCTTCGCATCCACCCCCACCCCTACCTAGAGTTCTAACACTCGGGGAAACTGCAAACGTCTAGGAGAATACGGACGTCCCAACGGGGCCAATTCCACCCCCAATCCTACCTCAGCTGTCCAAAGCACTGGCTAATCTAGTGGATACACCGTTTGAATTTGAGGTGGCTCCAACAGCGCTGAAAGTGAGCAAGTTAGAAAAGCTATTCAAAAAAGCTCAAGGCGATAATTCCATTCCGGACATAGAGGATGGATACACCGATTCGGTGGTGACTTTGCTAGACTGGTTCAAGATGCCGCATATAGACCGATTTGACGGTTCTAGGGATCCCATGGCACACTTGCGGTTGTTCTCGGATATCCTAAGGCCAATGGGCCTCTCCAGACTGCAAAAGCTTTCCCTCTTCAACCGGACCCTGTCCGGTGTCGCGGCCATCTAGTATGCGAAGTTGGAAGATACTATCAAGAGAAGTTGGGAAGAAATGACCGAGGCCTTCATTGCCCAGTAGTCATACAACACACATATCGAGATCACAACTCGTGACCTCGAGACAACCAGTCAGGAGCCAAGAGAGGGCTTCTCTGACTTTGTAACCCGTTGTAGGGCCAAAGCTTCTATGATGACCACCAGGCCGGTCGAGAAATATCAAATACGGATGGTTGTGCGCAACCTCCAACCCAAGCTGATGCAAAAGATGATCGTCTTACCCCTCCCCACCTTTGCTGATTTACACGAGATTAGGGTACAGATTGAGGACGCCATGAAGCAGGGTCTGATTGACCACGAGAGAGAGCAGCCCAAGAGGGCATTTACCCACAGTTCGAATGCAGGCACGAGTAGTGTTGCAGCTGCAAGAACTTTCGATGTGGGCATGGTCACCACCACCACTCCAAAACACCTACAGCTACACCCTTCACTGGTGCGCCCGGAACCAGTTCACAAACAGCCAAATACCCACCCAGGGGCTAGAGGACTTATACCCCGCTGTATATGCCTTTGTCCAAAGCCCTGGGGGTTTTAATCAGGAAGGGGCATCTAAAGCCCCTGGAACCGGAGCCATTACCAGACAAACTTCCTTCTTCCCATAACCCAGCTAAATACTGTGCCTTTCATCAACAGCATGGTCATGACACCGACCAGTGCTATAGACTGCGTCATGAGATCCAGGATCTTATTAACAACGAGGTAATTGCACCACCACAAAAGCCGAATGTCACCACCAACCCACTCCCACCACATAACCAAGCTCCACCACCCAAACACATCAACCTGATCCAAACCACGGCCATTCCATATGACCCAAGCATATACATCACACCCTCCCACCTACCCAAGCCCGAGGTGTTCATCCCAGACAGCATAGACTTGTGCATGTTGAGCACCTCCCTAACCCAACCCGAACCGGTGGTGGTGACTGTCGAACATAGAACTGGGATGACTTTGGAGGCAGATGAGAACGTTGATTCAGAGCCTGAGGGGTCTGGGAGCTTTGCGTAATACCAGAGTGGTTATATCACATCAACAGATCAGGCTAAACCGAGGGTAGAGTTGCTAGTTGGGGCAGAGATCAGTGTGGTTAGGGAAGATGGACCGAGTCAGGGGTTAGATGACCTAGCAAAGTTGGAAGAGGATATCGCGAATCTGCAATTCTTCAATGAACAGGATCCGGGGGACGTGACTGTCAACTGGTTTGATTTGGATGAGTCAGCAGAAACTACTGGGTAGCTCAGTGATGAGCCAGATGTTGTTGAGGTACCTCAGCTAGAACAGGGGCAATCAGAAGCTGGGATATCAGCAGTGGCCGGAATGGCCGAGAATCAGGAAGCATCGCTGGAGAGCATCGGTGCAAAGAATTTTGCTCGGGATTCGGGCAGTTTGAGTACAGTAGATGCAGAACAGGAGGCTATATTGAAGCGTCTTGAGCAAGAAAAGATCAAAGATCTTGAGAGGGCTAGAAAGGCCAAAGCCCCTGTGGGGACGGAATGTGCTGTGAGCACAGAAACAGTTGCAATGGAACCGGACAACTGTCTGTCTGTTACTGACGGGATGTGGTGGGAAGACAACGACTTACGTCTTGCCTACACTGACGAAGATTGGGGGCAGAACCAACTGGCCGACACCTAGTATGTTGAGGAGGTCGACCATATGACCAGGAGTGGGTGGTATTTCAAGCCCCCCACACTTAGACCAGTCGGAGGCGTCCGGGAAGGACAAAGAAGACGAGAGGCAGAAAGAAAAACTGCTGGAGGAGGAGGCTGTACTGAAACAGCTTAAGAAAATCCAAGCAGACATCTCCATCTGGGGACTGCTAATGGCCTCGAGAGTTCACAGACAGGCTGTCCTTACAGCCATGGACCGGGCTAAACTGTCAATCAATACGACTCTTGAGCAGTTGGTAGGGTTAGTTTTCCTGGGAGGAGCTTCCCCGACCTTGACCTTCACTAACAAGGAACTGCCGCCTGAGGGCTCAGATCATAACAAACCGCTCTATATCTCTATCGAGTGTAGAGAGAAATGGATACCGGTGGTCCTTGTTGACACAGGATCTGCTATCAATGTGTGTCTGTCGAGAATAGCATATGCTATCGGCTTGAAGCCCGCAGATTTTGTGCCTACAGCCCAGGTGATACGGGCCTATGATAACACCAGCCGAGAGGTGATTAGGGACCGTACGAATCAAGACTCAGGTTGGTCTGGGGCAACAAGACATTGAGTTTCATGTCTTGGACGTTCCCGCAACCTTCAATCTACTCCTTGGGCGGCCGTGGCTGCACCAGGTGAAAGCCGTCTCTTCCACCCTGCACCAAATGCTGAAATACCCCCACGGGAAGGGGGTGGCAATCGTTTTTGGGAATTCTTTGATACATCCGCCGCCAGAGGTTTCTACACCAGTTCTGGAGATTGAGCATGGCGCGGAGGATGTGTTTTTGTCAGGATTCACCCTAGCTGAGGCCCGGGTTATACAAGATATGCTAGCTATTGATGAGGGGCTATACGTCAGTGCATAGCCTGTCTACCATATGAACAAGCTTCAGCACATGCCCGGGGATGGGATTAGAACGAAGTGGCCGGAAGGGCGTTCCAGCATCGGCCGAACTGCCGCACAACCCATATACCTTTGGCTTAGGTTATCTGCCTACCAAAGAGGATTAGGCGAGGAAAGGAAGAGAGATGGCCAGAAGAGCCAAAGCAAAGCAAGCCGGGAAGTATTATGAGTTGGTGCACCAACCTATCCAAGGAACCCTGAACGGACGCTTTGTCTGGGAGGGGGAAGATTTCCCGTTCTGCGACTTTTAGGAGCCATGGCTAAATGCAGAGAGACACCGCTTGCAGGGATTTGAGATTTTCTTTGAGTTGCAATTGTCCGAGGATGAAGTTGCCGAAGAGCAAACAGACCCACCAGCTGAGGCTGAGCAGTGCAAGGAGGAGGATTCGAGAGCACAGAAATTAAGATAGGGGTAACACTGGCTTGTCTCCTCACAGATCCTCAGATCGTACTGGAGTGCTTGGGAGATAACTTCTCAGTTTCCATGATCGGGGATGAAGCGGCTGTGGGCCCATCTTCAGGCATTCTTGATGCATCCATTGCACCCTCCCTCGTCTGGCAATACGAGGAGGGCTTTTTATCGAGCAGCACCGGGTCAGGTAGTGAGCCGGAATCTGATTCCGCTGAGTTGTGGAGTCGGAATTAGATTCCAGCTCTTCTGAGTGTGAGTCCGGTATTCTTCGGGGTGATAACCCGGATGCCACTGTCCTGTCCAGTCGTCTTTTTCTTTTTCCTTTGAGTCTGTTGTAATAGAGGAACCAGGCGAACTAGATGTTATTAATGAGAATGCTATGGCTGTGGCTTCCGAGTACTTTTCTGTGTCTTTAATTTATTGCATTAATCAAGACTTTCAAAATTTTGATGAAAACGATGAGGAAGAAATTCCTCCGGTTTTACAACGTTTGATTGATCAAGAGCAGGAGAGGTTTGTAAAACCTTTGGTTGATTAAATCACCACAATTAATGTTGTTACTGAGAAGGACCCGCGGCTGGTCCAGATCGGGTCCACGTTATCTTCTGAGGAGCGCGAGCGCTTAGTCACTTTATTAAAAGATTTCAAAGATTTTTCGCGTGGTCCTACGAAGACATGCCTGGAATCGATCCTAAGATTGCACAGCACCGTATCCCTCTTGACCAGAGGCCCGACCTATTCAGTAGAAGCTCCGAAGGATCCGCTCGGACTGGGCTCTAAAGAAAGATCAAAGAAGAGATCACCAAGTAGATCGACGCAGGGTTCCTATTAGTATCTGAGTATCCAACTTGGTTTGCCAATATAGTTCTGATGCCGAAGAAGGACGGCAGAATTCGGGTATGTGTGGACTCTAGGGATTTGAACAAAGCCAGTCCGAAGGATGACTTTTCTCTGCCGCATATCGACGAATTAGTGGACTTCATTGCTGGGCATGCGCTGCTCTCGTTCATGGATGGGTTTTCAAGCTACAATCAGGTTTTGATGGCACCCAAAGACAGGGAGAAGACTGCTTTTACCACCCCATGGGGAACCTATTGTTATAGGGTGATGCCGTTCGGCTTAAAAAACGCTGGGCCTACGTATCAATGGGCTGCGACCACAATTTTGCACAATATGATCCACAAAGAGGTTGAGGTGTACGTGGACGACATGATTGTCAAGTCCAAGGAAAGATAGGGCCACTACACTACCTTGCAGAAATTCTTCCAACGGATCAGAGAGTATCGGTTGTGGCTGAATCCTCAGAAATGTATATTTGGTGTTACAGCAGGGAAAATGCTAGGGTTCTTGATCACACAAAGGGGCATCGAGGTCGATCCTTCCAAAATCAAGGCCATCTTAGAAATGCCACCACCGAGGACTAAAAAGGAGGTACGAGGCTTTCTGGGTAAAGTGCAATTCATAAGACGGTTTATTGCAAAATTAACCTTGACTTGTGAACCACTGTTTGGTCTCCTGAAGAAAGGAAAGAAGTTCCAATGGGATGACCGATGCCAAGTTGCTTTCGAGCAGATCAAGCAATATTTACAAAACCCACCTGTGTTGTCACCGCCTGAGCCGGGGAAACTGTTGTTTCTGTACCTTTCAGTGACTGAAACGACAATGGGCTGCATGCTTGCACAGGAGTCTGAGGACAAAGTGGAGAAGGCTATCTACTACCTGAGCAAGAAAATGCTGGATTACGAGATCTGCTACACTCCACTGGAGAAGGCTTGTCTGGCCTTGGTATGGGCTACCAGGAAGCTGAGGCACTACCTGTTAGCTCACTCTGTAATACTGTTTTCGAGATTAGATCCCATCAAATATCTCTTCGAGAAACCAGCACTTACGGATAGGCTAGCCTATTGGTTGCTTCTGCTTTCTGAATTTGATCTAAAGTACATGACGCGCAAGTTAGT
>JAPPVO010007113.1:0-17052 GCA_030407325.1 Camellia japonica
TCACAACATAGAACTTGAAGGAGAGGCCCAAAAATGAAACTCTGAATTACTGGCCGACCACCACTTTTTGGTGTCCTCCCATGTGCCCTCATCACAAATATGTGGTTTTGGTTAGAGGAAAATGGGCCTAGGGTGTTCAACATTAGCCCGGAAGTGAGCAAAACGGGCGCCGGAGGAGCATAACTGGTTATCTGAGATAATTGCTGGCCTCCCACCCTCCAGTGATCTTCCTGGTACTAAAACAGGGGTACCTGCCAAAATTGAACAAAAACTGATGCAAAATGAATGCTCGGAGCCAAAACCGCGAGGTTCGGGGCCCGAAAACCGGCTGTAAGCACCGAAAGTGGCATTCAACCACGAAGTGGGTATCTGAGACCCCAGTGTTCCTCAGTATGATAAAACAGAGGTATGTGCCAAGAACCGGAGGAAATCGATGCGAAATGAATGCTCGGGGGCCAAACCGCGAGGTTCGGGGCCCGAAAACCGGCTGTAAGCACCGAAAGTGGCATTCAACCACGAAGTGGGTATCTGAGACCCCAGTGTGCCTTGTTATGATAAAACAGAGGTATGTACCAAAAACCGGAGGAATCGGAGACGGTTGGGCGGTCCCGAACCGAGGCACACGGCGTGACGGCTCCGAAAACCGGGAACTGGGCTCCGAAATGGGCAAAATGGCCTACGGCCGCAAAAAGTAGCGCACGGCCACCGAGAGATAGTCTACAGGACTACTCCCTTCCCTCAGGAAAGAAAACAGAGAAAACTGAGTCTGGTTCGCAAACCGAGACAAGGCACAGAAGAGGATTCGGAAGTCCGGAGGCAGGGCGCACGGCCGCGACTCTGAGACTTCTGAACGAGCACAATATGCAACATCACCGAGCGCTCAGTCGGTGACGTCTGAGTCTTAAGGTCGGTCAAAAATGGGGTGTCTACAGGGTGATAACAGATTATCCCCTCCGATCAGTACTACAGAGTGCAGAAGCATCAGGACATGTTTCAAAATGGGCTCTTGAACTCGGCCAATATGACATTCAGTTTTTACCCAAAACCGCAATCAAGGGACAGGTGCTGGCCGACTTTGTTGCCGAATTCACAGGCGGGCTTTCCGACCTTAAACCTGCCGACGTTCTTCCAAAGGCTGAAGTTCGATCAAAGCCGAACTGGAGAATTTATGTCGGGGATATTTGGCAGCTATACTGTGATGGATCGTCTAACCAACGGGGCTGCGGTGCCGGCGTAGTAATCATGTCTCCCGACGGCGCAATAATAGAGCAGGCCGTCAAGCTTGGCTTCGAAGCATCAAATAACGAGGCCGAGTATGAAGCCCTCTTAGCCGGTCTACGAAATGCACATATTCTCGGCACTCGGCGTTTGCTAGTGTTTTTTGACTCAAAATTGGTCATCAACCAGCTAAAGGGGGAGTACGCTGCAAAAAACGACCGTATGGCGGCCTATATGAAAACGACCAACTCTTTGCTAACGAAGTTTGACCATCACGAACTGAACCAAATAACACGTGATCAGAACACACACGCAGATGCCCTGGCATGCCTAGCCTCCGCCATCAAATCTGAGCTCCAACGGACCATTGAAGTAGGTTTCATCCTGGAGCCGAGTATTGGCCCTTCGGAGGAAACCCACGTCAACGTTATAGAATCCGCATCAAGCTGGATGAACCCCATTGCCGGATTCCTCTCTTCTGAACAACTCCCAGAGGACAAAAAAGAAGCACACAAGCTACGCAATAAGGCCCTACAATACTATCTTGACCCACAATGAGGGCTTTATAAAAAGTCCCTCTCCAGTCCCTATTTGGAATGCGTACACCCGGATAAAGTGGAGGAGCTTCTAACTGAGATACATGAGGGCAGTTGTGGTGCCCACTCTGGCGGACGCTCCCTGGCCCATTGAGCTATAACACAGGGGTATTATTGGCCGACAATGAGAGCCGACGCAGAAAATTATGTTAAAAGATGCGAACAATGCCAAAAGTTCTCCCCACTAACCCATTTGCCCGCCGAAGGGTTGAACTCTATCACCAGTCCCTGGCCGTTTGCTCAATGGGGGCTTGATATCGTAAGACCGTTGCCAAGGGCCCCAGGAAACAAGCGATTCTTAATCGTAGCAACAGATTACTTTACAAAATGGGTCGAAGCGGAGGCTCTAACACATATACGAGATGCCGACATAAAGCGATTTGTATGGAGAAACATCATTACGCGATTCGGCATTCCAAGAGCTCTCATCTCAGACAATGGCACCCAGTTCGATTGTGGCGTATACCGAGAACTGTGCAGCAAATACGGTATCGTGCCTTACTTCTCTACGCCCGCGTACCCCCAGAGTAACGGTCAAGCCGAAGCCTCTAACAAAACCATCTTGGACAGCATCAAAAAGAGGCTGGAAAGAGCTAAAGGCAAATGGGTCGAAGAATTGCCGAGTGTATTGTGGGCACATCGCACAACGCCGAGGAGGTCCACCGGAGAAACGCTGTTCGCTCTATGCTTTGGAACCCAAGCAATCTTACCCCTGGAAATCGGCCTCCCGACTTTGAAATCGCAAGCCTTTGATACGGGCCGAAATGACATGATGCTCGCCCTGGACCTGGATCTAATCGAGGAATGAAGAGACCGCGCCCTGGCCTCCATGGCACAGTATCAGCAGCAGCTCGCTAAGTCGTACAATCAACGAGTTCAGTTGCACCGTTACACTCCAGGAGAGCTGGTCCTGAAGAAAGTACTTCCAGCCGACCGGAGACCGGCCGACGGAAAGCTGGGTCCGAACTGGGACGGCCCCTATCAAGTAGACTCCATTGCAGGAACAGGGGCATATCGGCTCTCAGACATGTCAGGAAGAAACCTGCCACGGCCTTGGAATTCAACGCATCTACGAAAATTTTACCAATGACCCGATTTGTGGGCTTAGTACTTGTACATACTCTGTTGTAATGCAAAAGTTTCTCGTTTTTATGCCTCAGCTCATACGCTTCTTGATGGCCGAATAAGTCTCTGGATTCGGAGCACCCTTCATGGATACCACGATTGGCCAAACAAGTCTCCGGATTCGGAGCCCCTTTGGGTGCATGACATCTAAGGGCCGAATAAGTCTCCGGATTCGGAGCGCCCTTCGTGGATAAAACGATTGGCCAAACAAGTCTCCGGATTCGGAGCCCCTTTGGGTGCATGACATCTAAGGGCCGAATAAGTCTCCGGATTTGGAGCGTCCTTCGTGGATACCACGATTGGCCAAACAAGTCTCCGGATTTGGAGCCCCTTTGGTGCATGACATCTAAGGGCCGAATAAGTCTCCGGATTCAGAGCGCCCTTCGTGGATACCACGATTGGCCGAATAAGTCTCCGGATTCGGAGCGCCCTTCGTGGATACCACGATTGGCCAAACAAGTCTCCGGATTCGGAGCCCCTTTGGGTGCATGACATCTAAGGGCCGAATAAATCTCCGGATTCAGAGCGCCCTTCGTGGATACCACGATTGGCCAAACAAGTCTCCGGATTCGGAGCCCCTTTGGGTGCATGACCTCTAAGGACCGAATAAGTCTCCGGATTCGGAGCGCCCTTCGTGGATTCCACGATTGGCCGAATAAGTCTCCGGATTCGGAGCACCCTTCGTGAGGATCACGATTTAACTGACCAACTACATGGTTCCTAATTGGAGCCGATCGATGCATGTTCGAACGTTTACATCACGCAATACAAAAGCTGACAATAAATTGAGATAGGGCGTTTAATTACGCGCAAAACATTTCAAAAGCTGCTAATAAAGAAATTCTATTTATTCAAAAGCCGCCAAACATTTCAAGCATTTGATAAAGTAATTCTATTTATTCAACATTATGGCCCACTAAGTCGGCGTCTTCGTCGTCGCTTTTCTCAATTTCGAACTCGGGATACGGAAGGTAATGCCGATGATATAGGGGCGAAGCCAAATTTATGCCCACGAACCCAAGAGCTTCCACGGTTTGAAGGGCCTTGATCCAGTCATGCTTGAAACCACGATTTTCGCATCGGCAGACTTCCTCAGCTAGGTCTGTTTTGGTCTTCTTGATCCCGGCCTTCAAGCCGTCCTGATATCCGCTCTCATAACCCGAGGCCTCTCGTTCGCCCTCTCCCCCATGCTTTTCGCTTGGCTGTCCACCACCGACTCGGCCGCTCGAACACTCTTCAGCTCCCGAAGCTCACTCTCAGCCTTTTTCGCGCGAGCCTCCAGACTACGATTCCTTTCGTTGTTTTTCTTACTCTCGCGTCGGGCTTCGCGCAGACGCATCCCGACTTCATAAGCGCTATACAGTCCCTTGACAGCCCCATGTATGCCATCCCGAAATACTTTGAAATCTCGACGTCCGATCATCGACTGTTGGACCTCCGACGGAAAAATCTGCCGAGCGAACTCGACTGCCACATCTGGGTCTTTAATTATAGAATTCGCCTCCGTCATTGGTCTATTCTTCACGAGAACCGCAAAACTCAACGGTCGTGGCGCCGCGTCAGGCTCAACGAAGGGTCGTGGGCGCGGGGAATCTCCCCGTTGTCCGTCCTTTCGGGGTGATCTGCTTCGACGACTAGGGGGCCGCTCTTTTTCCGATCCATGGATGCTCTTTTTCCCGTGTGAATAGGCTCACTTCTGCGATTCATTTTGACCTCTAAACCCAGCCAATGTTGGCCCCTGCCAGGTTTGGATCAAGCCTGAATAAGAATGAACAAGTTGTTGGCATGAACTCGCCCATTTATTCTGGGGTACATGCAGCTCCCCCGAGTAAACGTCAGAAAGACTGAGCGCCAAACGTCGTATGCCCCTCAGCCAGCCCACGATTCAGAGCCATCGGCTCGTTCGGTTCCTCAGGCTCGCGCCCTAGCTAAGGCAAGGGCAGATTCATTAATCTATTCGGCTATATTTCAAGCGCTATCGCCGGTATCGCTGGGGCAAGGGCTAGATTCATTACCCTAGCCGGCTATATTTTCAAACGATAACGCCAAGTAATTTATGCCTCAGCCAGCCCACGATTCAGAGCCATCAGCTCGTTCGGTTCCTCAGGCTCGCGCCCTGGCTAAGGCAAGGGCAGATTCATTAATTTATTCGGCTATATTTCAAGCGCTATCACCGGTATCGCTGGGGCAAGGGCTAGATTCATTAACCTAGCCGGCAATATTTTCAAACGATAACGCCGAGTAATTTACGCCTCAGCCAGCCCACGATTCAGAGCCATCGGCTCGTTCGGTTCCTCAGGCTCGCGCCCTGGCTAAGGCAAGGGCAGATTCATTAATCTAGTCGGCTATATTTCAAGCGCTATCGCCGATTAACCTAAGATCGCCGGTTAACCTAAGGCAAGGGCGGATTCATTGATCTAGCCGGATATATTTTCAAATGATAACGCCGAGTAATTTTTGCCTCAGCCAGCCCTCGATTCAGAGCCATCGGCTCATTCGGTTCCTCGCTTGCGCCCTGGCCAAGGCAAGGGCAGATTCATTAATCTAGCCGGCTATCTTTTCAAGAGATCACCGAGTAACTTATGCCTGAGCCAGCCCACAATTCAAAGCCATCGGCTCATTCGGCTTCGCGAGCCCGCGCCCTGGCTAAGGCAAGGGCAGATTCCTTAGTCCGATCGTCCGGGCTCAAAATTAAGTAATATCATTCTTCATCAGCAAAATTGAGCACAACTCATGACATTTTATATATGCAAAATAAATAAGCTATAAGCCCGCACAAAAATGTCTAACAAAACAATTGTAACAATACATCTGTGAAATCCTAATACATTTGTGAAATCCTAATACATTTGTGAAATCCTAACAGTCAATTGCCCAGCTCAGCCTTCGGAATCAGTCTCCAACGGCTCGACATCCACTTGCTCATACGGCACTGGCATAGTCAGTGAAACTCCAGCTGCAGCAAGGGCTTTGTGCCAGCCATGTTTGAACCCCCTGTTTTCGAACTGCGGGACCTGGTCCACATATTCGGCGAGCCCAGCATCTTTCCCGGTTTCGAATACTTTGGAAGCAGCCGCCTTCATGTCAGCCAACTCAGCCTCCAGGCTGGCAACCGCCTTC
This sequence comes from Camellia japonica, assembly GCA_030407325.1. NCBI lineage: Eukaryota > Viridiplantae > Streptophyta > Magnoliopsida > Ericales > Theaceae > Camellia > Camellia japonica. The sequence goes on from JAPPVO010007113.1 coordinate 6,060, forward strand.
TGGGACTATCTCAGCGCCGCTTCGCTCGCGTCCGCCTTCTTCTTGGCGTCCGCTCAGGATTGATCTGCAATGCGAGCCTTTTCTACCTCGGCCTCAGCCCGAGAAGCTTCCGTGTTCGCTCTCAAAACTGCATCCTCGGCCCTCTTCCTCTGGTCCTCTACTTGCTTTCGTAAGCGGTCAATCTGTTTGACGGCGTCGAGATGCCGACGTCCCATGTCGGCTATCCTTCCGACGGTCTGCAAAGGAAGAACCTAAAAACATAACCTCAACAGTACTTGGATAAAGTGAAGAAAAGTCAGAATACATACCAGAAGTGCCGATTGCGCAGCTAGTGCTGTCGCATTCAGATCTGGTTCCACCCGGAAAGCCTCCATATCAGACGGCAACGACACGGACGTAGCCACACCGAATGCGACTTTTGGATCTTTAAGCGCCGAAACGTTAGAGGGAACCGGCATGTCCTTTACCATTGGACGAATGACAAAAGGAACAACCTCATTAGATCCCTCCAATCGATGACGCTTACCACCTTGTTCGTCTGAACCGGCCCTAAGGTCAGCAGAGCGTTTCTCTGTCTTTCCTCAACTTTTTGGCCGACTTCCCCGACCAACGGAGATTCGGCATTCTGACCTTTTTCCGTCTCCTCTACAACCCCCAAGGACTCTGATTCGGCAACAGGGAGGGGGAGTCGAGATTCGGTGGCGGGCGGTATTTCAGACGAAAGGCCCTCCGCTCTTCGCCGTGCGGCTAACCTCTCCGCATTCGCCTTTTTGGCAAGCTTTGTCAGACTCAATCCGACCATATCCGCGGAGTTTATGACGGGAAGATCCTCTAAGCGTTGAAAAACGTCGGCAGAAGGAAGATTCCCTGGTCCCGATGTAAATGGAGGATCGGTGGAATCCAATACCTCCTCAGACTCGGTTTCGGATTGATCTGATTCGGCGATATCAGCTACCTCATTTCGCTCCGAATCGGACCCTTCAAAGCCTACCTGCCTCAAGTTTTTGAAGTCAGACAGAATAAGAGCAATAAGGGAATCTTCACCCTTCGGAATCGGTATGTTTTCCGCCGCCGAGAAGGTTGTGTATGTCGGCTCATAACAAAGCAGAATGTGAGCCGCCCTTCCCTGTTTCTGAAGACTTCGACGGCCGAAATACTTGAGAGCAACCCTAATATCTGAAAGAACGACGTCGTGGGTTGAAGATAGTACCTTTTTCAAACCCCTCCCTGCACGAGACGAAGCCGTAAGATTTCAATGGAATAGGTTTTACAATAAAAATGAACACATGACAAAAACAAGGAGATACTCGGCGACCTGGCTCGCCCCTCCGTCTAGGAATAGGGTCAACACGATCCTCCCCTTCGCCAAATTCCCAGTTACCCTAGACAACGACCATAACATCATCAACTCGTTTCCCAGAGCTGGAAAGCATGGTGATTAGCTGATGGTCGTCGTGTCCTTAGCTCTAAGGAAATAACGCCCTTGCCGACCGGAGGACTTAGCCAAGGCATAGCAGTGCCGGATAGCCGGAATGCCAAGGTTAATTCTAAGGCGACGATTCAACGCTACAATCCCCATTATAATTCTAAAGAAATTCACGTTAGGTTGAGAAGGGATTAAATCCCAATGGCGAAGCACAGCCCTTAGAAATGGGTGTAGAGGGAAGCGGACTCCACCCTCTGCGATTGACAAGAGAGGAAAGATGATTGTGGTTTCGTCCTCCCTCTCCATGTCAAGGGTGCCGTCTGCCAAAAGTGACAGACGGACGTCATCAGGAATAGAGAAACGGCGTCTAAAACCAGCAATTCGATCTGATGAGAGGAGGTCTTTCAAATGTTTCGCCATACCCTACAGTTGACACAGATATGCCAAAGAATAAAATGGGAATAGTTCTCGAAGCAAAGAAGTGGAAAACTTACAGAGGGTGAAGAAGATATAGGAGGAGACAAAATTGCAAGAACGATCCAAAAGGCAACCCAGCGACCAGTATCATGGAATGCGAATCCGAAGGGACGCCAATCTTTAAAATCACAATGAATAGGTATGTACGAAGAGGCGGGAAGTCGGTACGACAACCAAAAGGGGGTGTACTTAGACGTATGCTTTGTGGGCCCAATCACCAAAATTTTGGTTGGGTATTCAAAATTCGGAACCAAGCACTCCAGCCAACAGACGTTGGGAGAATGCTTGGGGGCAATTGTGGGAGCCGAATGAATAGAAGAGTTGTAAGGGATGTATCCAGAAGTCAGAGACTGTTCGGCTCCGTACTAATCAACTAAGATACCGAATACATTGAGATCGCCGAATAGACGGGGAGATGTATGTTGGAATAAACAAAAGGATAATAAGTAAAAAGTGGGCTCTGGACCCGAGGTCCAAAGAATGAGTATAAATACAAGAGCTTCAGATTTAGAAAGGTATGTAAGAATCACTTCACTAAACTTAGTAAACAAGCTTTCTTGAATATAAGAACTGACTTGCCCGTCGGAGTGCTAACCCCGGCACCCCCGACCGGAGTGTTTGTCCTTGCAGGTGACTAGCTGAGAATCAAGAACGTCTCCCTGGATCTGAAGAGTATTTCCAAAACCACTTCCCCACAAGGTTTCTGAAGAACAAGTAGGTGGAGTCATCGATTGCCAGGGTTGGGATTTTAAAACGAGCTCTACGACACCACCCAAAAGGAGTACCAACTACATAAAACTTTATCTCGGAACTGGTGCACGGTTTTAACTTCACTCCTGCGTCAACGAGTTCTAACGCAGAAGGGCTGAATCCGCTGTCATCATGGCCGGTTCTACACTTCAACATGGGTATGCAATTGAATACCCTAAAAAAAAATTTAGTAAAATATATTACCAACTCAATTCACCTGGTTCAACACCAATTCATAATCTACTAACTTTTAGAACAACAATATTTGGACTACAACAATTTGTTTGTCAGAAAATGTTTGGGACCTTTTTTTGGGATAACTCCCACACTTTTAAAATGATCCTGTCTTTCCATACTTACTAAGCGAATCAGGAAGCGTCCTAGAGGAGGAGGAAGAATAAGAAGAAGAAGTAGGCATAAGCTTCTTGGTTACGAGGAACAGCTTATCAAGAGCAGAGAAGGGTAGCTGGTTCTCCAGACGCAATAAATCATGTTGGATGGGGAAGGACGTCAGTGGGCTATCAAAAACAGGGTCGTGGGCGTCGCTATTTTTGTCACCGTGGCTTTTTTCGTCATTCCTTTCGTAAGATTTGTAGAGAAGTTCAAGTATGAAACACCCGTCAATCACCAACATCTCTTCATCCAGCTCATCATCAACTTGTTCCGCATAGCATTTTCTGGCATCGGTCAACAACGACGACTCTTTTGTTTCCTCGATTATCTGCATCTCGTTGATTAGCTGCTTCAGCAACTCCAATTTTTTCTCATCCGAATCCTCGACCATTCAAGCGAGGAAGGAATTCACGTAATTCATCTTGATATCCTGCATGGGCGTTTTCAGATGTTAGTCCTGGCAATGAAGAGGCCCGATTGAGACGAGGCGAGGGGTATAGGCCTTTTTGTTCAGGTTATAAAGCCACTTGGGCACCCTGTAAATAGAAGCGCCTGACATGAATGAAATTGCTGTTTTCTACACCTCTTTTGATATTGTTGAGGATCTCTTCAGGCGTATTCTGCTTCTTCTTTTGCTTTTGCTTGTTTTTCTTATTTGTCGGCGGTGGTAGGGCGGAAATATTATGGTGGGACGACATCTGGATGCAATTATTTTTATCTTAAGCAACGCTTTGGTGAAAGAAAGAAAATGGTTTAGGATATATGGGGGGTTTATGGATTTTGAGATACCAAATGCTCCCTTACCAGGTTCTCTATATGTAGTAGAGGGAAAACGTGTTTTTTTTTTTTTTTTTAATCATTGACAGAGAACTTTATTGATAAAAATCAACCGTACAAACAAAGAAAATGTTTATGTTACATGAATTTCTGTCTCTCCAATTCTATCAAAAAATGAGGTGGGTGCAGACTATTTAAAATTGATGAGTTGTAAGTCAATATAATTGTAGTTCATAAATGTATTTTTTTAAGTAATTTTTAATAACAGTGTTATATTCACACAATTTTCTCCTCTCAAAATTTCTTGAATAAGGTGGCAAAGTAAAATGTATGCAAAGAGAATTTTGAGAGAATATTATATGTGGATCAACTTTTCAAATTTTACTTGTCATGTCATTAGGGAGTTTGTGGGGAAGAAATTGTATAGATAAATCATTTTTTATTTTTTAAATATATTATTATTATTATTATTATTATATTATTAGGTCTAAATGTGATACATTTTTAATTTTACATCAAAATGATTTGAACTTGAATATTATTATTATTATTAGGAATTAGATGAGTTGAACTTGAAAACCATAATAGAGTTATTTAGGATTGTAGAGTTTTAAATTGATCGAATGATAATTTTGTAGATAAAATGTGAGCTAGTAAGCAATTTTATGAGCATCCTTCGAAAACGCTACGAAGCTGAAGAAACATTCACCCCAAATGAGTTGAGTTGTACACTTTTCTCACATAGTAGCATAGATTAACCAAAGAAAAATGTCATTGAAAAAAAAAAATTGAAAGAAAAATATGCATGAGCCATTTTTTATGATTTTTTTATTACAAGATGAAATTAAAAAAAAAAAAACGAGTAATATTAAGCCACCTCTTTTTTTATTTTTATTTTTTTGTCTTTAATGATTTCTTTTTTTCAAAATTATGTGAAATTTTTTTACTTTTTTGGTCCGTCAAATGCTTCTCACTGATCGTGGATGTAGGTATTTTGCCGAATCACATAAAATCTTGTGCTCTTATTTTCTTGTGACCGTTTTCTATTTTATTTGCTTCCCTTGCTTGGGTGAGATTTATTCCCAACAAAATTTTTATGATATATGTTTTGCAATTTTTTTTTTTTTTTTTTTTGGGTAAATGTTACATATTTTTTCTAGTAGAATTACAAAAAATTATGATTGAGAAATGAAATTACACATTTTGTGGTAATATCACATATTTTTTAGTTAAAAAATGTTTAATTAAAAAAAATGTGTAATATTATCATAAAAATACATAACATTATTACCAAATGCGTAACTTTATTTTTGAATCACAAATTGTCGTAACTTTACCAAATAATTACGTAATATTTACTATAAAAATATATAACATATATTATAAAAATACAGAACAAATGCATATGGTACAATAGTTCAAAAAATAAATAAATAAAGTAGCCTACACAACCTTTTGAGCAGTGTGTATTTTAGAATTTCTCTACTATAAATCCATATTTTTACTCAAAAAAACTATTCAGAAAATTGAGGCTCATTATGATGTTCAATTCAACACTTTAAAAAATTTTAAGCAGCCACTATATCAGAAAATTGAGTTCATCAGAAGCGCAATTAATATGATTTTACAGTATCAGAACAAAAACATCGAATATTTTACAAAAACATTGGATATTTTCCTTGAACGAAAGAAAAATCTTTGCTCCGAAAACGCTAGAATCACATTAATTTGTGACTAAGGGGTTGTTTGGGGTGTTCTAAATAAGTGTATTTTTTGTCTTTTTGGACTAAAAAATTGAAAAAGAAAATATGGATGTTTGGGTTAACTTTTTGACTTTTTATGAAAAAATATGTAATAAAAAATTGTAAAAATTGATTTGTAGGGAAAAATTAGGATTGGGAGTTGTGTAACCGTAATTGTTGACTTTTGGTGAATAATATTAACTTTTTAATTTTTTGAGTAACTTTTTAACTTTTTAGATTTTTTACAATATGTCAAACTTCGCCTTAATGTTCAAAGTACTTTTTCTCTCAAAAAAATGCAATTTTGTCATTGCCCTCGAGTGACTTACACAGTGGATTAGACTAATATCACCACAAAAAATTAAGGTTTTAGAAATCAAAATTTAGAGATAAAATTAATTTTAGAGACCAAATATTTTAGTTGCGAAAAGTGTCGTCATTATATTTTTAGCAACGAAAATTTGACATTAGTGATGAATTATTATCATTTTTTGACCAAATTTTTTGTCTCAAAAAAAAACCATTTTGAGACCAAATTATTTTGTTCCTAAAAGTTTATTTATTAGTGACATTTTCAAAATTTTGTTGCTAAAAGCCTTATTTTTGACTTTTCAGGACGACCTTTTAGCGACTATCTCCATGACGATAGAAATTGGTCCCTAAATGTCTTTTGTAACAAAATTTTCACTTTTAAAGATCAAAAAATTTAATTTCTAAAACTCTCATATGTGATAGTGTACCGAATAAATTTTAAAAAAGTTCGCACATCACATAAAGAAGATTTGCTTGTTGGAGGTCATTGTTCTTAAGAAATATAGGCATGCTTTTACTTACACTTTAAAAAATAGGTTAAAAGTTGTCTTTTTAATTTTATTTTTTTTTAACTTATTTTGAAAAAATATGAAAAAAATAGAGAAGTAATGTAAACTAAAAAAGTCAAAAAATCAAAAAAAAAACTAATTTTTTACTGTGTTAACAAAATTATTTACAAATTTGTCAGTTTGCGAATTATTTACTTGATTTATTTACAAATCAAGTCAATTTCTGAATTATTTGTAAATTATTTACAAAATATTTTTTTACTTACTATCTATATCTACATCGTCTGGGGGTTCTATGATATGTGCTTATGTTTATCCGGCATGTGATATTATGATTAGTGATATGACATTGTATGTTGATTTGTTACCCTTGAGCATTGATCATTTTGATTGTATTCTAGGCATGGACTGGTTGACTAAATACTGTGCCACCATTAACTGTGCAAGTAAATCTGTTATGTTTGGGCCACCTAGTATGCCTGAATTTATTTTTATTGGGAATGGGTAGTTCCCCGACCATACTTGATTTTACTTATGAAAGCCAGAAAATTACTAAAAAAAGGTTGTCGGGGCTACTTGTGTTGTGTGCTGACTGTATCTTCAGATAGTACCAGTGTAGAAACTATTCCTGTGGTTTATGAATTTCCTGATGTGTTTCTTAATGACCTACCCGGGGACCTAATTGATAGGGAAATTAAGTTTACAATTGATATAGTACCTGGAACACAACTTATTTCCAAAACTCCCCTATAGAATGTCAACTTATGAACCGAAAGAGTTAAAAGTTCAACTCCAAGAACTCTTGGACAAGAAATTTATCTGCCCAAGCACATCACCTTGGGGTGCTCCAGTCTTATTTGTTAAGAAGAAGGATGGGTCCTTGAGACTATATATAGATTACCAGGAACTAAATAAAGTAACTGTGAAGAATAAATACCCACTACCCCGAATAGATGGTCCGTTGGACCAACTCCAGGGGGGCCAAGTATTTTCTAAAATTGACCTCAGATCCGGGTACCACCAATTGAAAGTTAAGGCAGAAGATGTAGAGAAAACTGTATTCAAGATTAGATATGGACACTATGAGTTTTTGGTAATACCGTTTGGGGTAACTAATGCACCTGCTGCCTTCATGGACCTTATGAACAGGGTATTTAAACCATATTTGATGAGTTTGTTGTTGTGTTTATTGATGATATTTTAATTTACTCTAAAAGCAGGGAAGAACACGAGAACCATTTGCGAACTGCTTTACAGATTTTGAGAGAAAAGAAGATGTATGTAAAATTGTCTAAATGCGAATTCTGGCTTGACAATGTAGCATTTTTGGGACATGTAATTAACAAAGATGGTATCTCTGTTGACCCTCAGAAAATTAAAGCCATTGTGGATTGGCCAAGACCAACAAATGTGTCAGAAGTTAGAAGTTTTCTAGGACTTGCAGGTTACTACAGAAGATTTGTGAAAGACTTCTCAAAAACTTGTTATGCCATTGACCCAATTAACCCAGAAAAATGTCTCATTTGATTAGAACGACCAAAAAGAGTCTACCTTCCAAGAGTTAAAGACCAGATTAGTGACTGCACCGATTTTGACTCTACCTAATGGTACTGATGGGTTTCAGATTTACAGTGATGCATCCTACAAAAGCTTAGGGTGTGTTTTAATACAAAATGGAAAAGTGATTACTTATGCCTCTCGACAACTTCGTCCTCATGAAAGAAACTATCCAACCCATGACCTTGAATTAGCCACTATAATTTTTGCTTTAAAATTTTGGCGCCATTATCTGTATGGAGTGACTTGTGAAGTTTACACAGATCATAAAAGCCTCAAATATTTCTTCACCCAAAAAGAATTGAACATGAAACAGAGGAGGTGGTTAGAGTTAATCAAAGACTATGATTTATAAATTTTGTACCATTCGGGAAAAGCTAATGTTGTGGCAGATGCCTTGAGCCGAAAGTCAATGGGAAATTTGTCATGTTTGCTCACGATCAGAAAGAACTGCTATGTGATTTGGAAAAGAATGAGATTGAGTTGTATTACAAGAACAAGATAGAATTTTAGCTGCTATCTCTGCCCAGCCTGCTATCATTGAAGAAACTAGAGAGAAACAGCTGCAAGATGAATTCTTGAAAAGAACTGTGAGTGAATTCGACTCAAAACCAAGGCCCAGGTTTGTACTTGAGAACAATGCATTGAAATTTCAGAATCGCTTGTGTGCTGGATTGTTCAGATTTAAGGAAACACATCATGACTGAAGCTCACAACTCAAAATTTGCCATGCATCCGGGGAATACAAAGATGTATCATGATTTGAAACAAAATTTCTGATGGCCTGGGATAAAAAAGTGTATTGCAGATTTTGTGGCTCGATGTTTGCATTGCCAACAAGTCAAAGCTGAACATCAACGACCCGCTGGTTTGTTACAGTCGCTTCCAATACCATAATGGAAATAGGAGCACATTACCATTGACTTTATTGTGGGATTGCCTCGCTCCTCTCGAGGTATGGATTCTATCTAGTTCATTATTGATCATTTAACTAAGTCTGCCCATTTTCTGCCTATTAAAACTATTTATAATGTGAACAGCTAGCTAATATGTATGTGGATGAAATTGTGAGATTACATGGTGTACCAATATCTATTGTATCTGACAGAGATTCAAAGTTTACATCAAGATTCTGGCAGAGTTTGCAACAGGCTTTGGGAACCGAACTGCGATTGAGTAGTGCCTACCATCCACAGACAGACAGTCAATCCGAAAAAACAATCAGACTTTGGAAGATATTCTGCGGATGTGTGTGCTAGACTTCCAAGGGAATTGGGAGACTTATCTTCCTTTAGCCGAGTTTGTATACAACAACAACTACCATCCAAGTATCGGTATGGCTCCTTACGAAGCATTGTATAGTAGAAAATGCCGATCTCCGATCTGTTGGGCTGAAGTAGGTGATAGACCATTGTTGGGACAAAACTTGTGCAAAAAACAACTGAGAAGGTGAAATTGATTCAACAACGCTTAAGAACTGCTCAGAGCCATCAAAAGAGTTATACGGATGTTCAAAGAAGAAACAGGGATTATGAAGTCGGGAATCACGTATTTATCAAAGTAACTCCAATGAAAGGACAAACGTGGTTTGGCGTTAAAGGCAAGTTAGCACCGAGGTATGTTAGGCCATATGAGGTTCTGGAGAAAATCAACCCGGTAACGTATCGGATAGCCTTACTGCCAGTCATAGAGCATATGCATAATGTCTTTCATGTCTCAATGTTACAGGATTACTTACGTACGAAGAAAGGCCAATACATATTGTAATCCGCCAAAATAAAAAGCTAAGGAACAAGGAAATATCGTTGGTAAAAGTTGAATGTCAAAACCATAGATGGACCTATGTAACTTGGGAAATAGAAGAAGATATGATGAGAAGATACCCTGAATTGTTTCCTTTGAATCCAGTGTTATTCCAAAATGAAGGTAAATCAAGTTTGGAGGACCAAACTCTTTAAGGGGAGAAGGCTATAACAACCCTGACCCGTGATTAGCGTAATCCATGCTTAGTTATGCCTAATAAGTAATTAATGTGAAATGTTGCATCATGTGTTGCCTTATATGTGTTTATATCTGTTTTAACGTAGAAAGATCTGTTCATGATTCCGTTTCGGTTTGTGAATTGAAGTCTTATCGCATCTAATTTAGAAATTGACTTGATTTATACGTTATATGAAATTTTTTAGAACATTATAGTAGGTTAATTAAAATTTGATTTGGAACGATTAAATTAGATTAATTTAATGCCCACTTAATTAGCCTTAATTAATTAATCATTAAGTGAGCCTATATAAGGCTTCTTATATGCCTTCACTCTTTCTTTTTTCTTCATTTCAACACATTTGAGCTCACACACACAAGCAAAACGTGGAGAGAGAGAGATAGAAGAAAATTGAGATCAAAAGTTGGGATATGAGAGAATTGCTAGGAATTATTGGAGACTTACAAAGAATTTAGGAATTGAAGCTTTTTCACTTGTGCAATTTAGACTCTAGGTAAGAGTTTTAGTCTTTGAACTTGTAATGTAGTTGTATTAATGTATGAAAACAAGTGAATTAGGTGAATTCATGTAGGAATTGAGCTAGAATAGAAGAAAGTTAAGTCATTTTATACATGCATGCATATTTATAGCATTTTGAAGTTGTTTTCAAAGATTTTTCCCCATGTATGTTGTAATTCTAGCATGAGTTGAAGAATTCATAACATTTCTCATCAATGGACCATATTGATCATGTTTAGAAGCCATGAACTCAAGTGAACACATGCATGTCATGTTCATACCATGTTCTTACATTTCAAGTTGAATTTTCGCATGTTTGACATACTTTTGGCCTTGATTTTATGAAATGATCTTCAAATCTTAATGTTTTACAAGTTCTTAGATATTTTGCAGAATTTTGGCCCAAAAAGATGAGTTTAAGGTGTGGAATTCGAATTTGGAGCTTGGGAGTGCAATCTGGAAATTCCAGATTCTGCACTTCGCTCGAGCGTGAGAGATTCTGCGCTCGAGCGGAAACCCTTGTTTTTGCATTTCCGCTCGAGCGACCAAA
>JAPPVO010007114.1:0-34042 GCA_030407325.1 Camellia japonica
CCGAGCACTCAAAGCCTCAGCCAGACCTGAGCACTTTCAAAAGCCTCGGCCAGACCGAGCACTCAAAGCCTCGGCCAGACCGAGCACTCAAAGCCTCAGTCAAAACTGAGCACTTTCAAAAGCCTCGGCCAGACTGAGCACTTTCAAAAGCCTCGGCCAGACCGAGCACTCAAAGCCTCAGTCAGACCTGAGCACTTTCAAAAGCCTCAGCCAGACCTGAGCACTCAAAGCCTAGTCAGACCTGAGCACTTTCAAAGCCTCGGCCAGACCTGAGCATTTTCACAAGCCCCAGTCAGACCTATGAATGAAAGCTCATAAAGCAAAAACACTCAGTCATAATCTGACGCTTAACCACAATTTCAAAATAATTTGACACTTAGTCATATTTTAGGATGCTCACCCATATTTCATTTGAAAATCACATCTTCAACATCACATTTCAGCATACTTCCATGCTCATTCGATTTGAACATTACTTTCCAGATTCCCCCCACACTTAAACAAATTTGCTATTTCACTCTGTATTAGAAAATTCCTTATCCTATTCTGACTTGGATTTTGGCATGACTTTAGTTTCACCTTGCTCTACTGCCTAGCACAAGCATTTGCTGAAAACATCAGTGCGCAAAATAATCACAAGAAAAAACAAACCAAGACCAAACCAACACAAGGGGAAATATACTGGAATCATCAACTAGAACCATAAGTGCCATTTTATTCATTCAAAAATGTGTATACAAATTACTTACATCCCTTCCAAAAAAAAAAAAAAAAAAAAAAACAAACAACAAAACAATAAACCAAAACTCCTAAGTCTACTCATCATACAGATCACTCCTCCTCCTCACTGGAGATAAGGTCTGCCTCTTCTATGCCCTCGTCCAGGGGGGTCTGGGCCACATCATCCTCCCCAATTGTCACCCTGCTGAAGTCAAGTTCTGGGAACAGCTCTTCAGCCTTGCGCCTGAACATTTTCCAGCCGCTGTCCCAGAACTCTGCCATTTCATGTTTATAAAAATCTGACCGTTGGAAGCTCTCTATGACTTCAGATTCAGGCCTTCCTCCAGCCGTCGCCCGTGATGTTCCAGCCCCCCCAGATTCCTCCCTCGCTAAACTGCTGGCAACTGCAGCGTCAATTGCCATCTGGAACTCAGGAGACCCTTTGAATGGGTAACAGCTGCAACATAAAGATCGGGGTAGGCAGCCCTTTCCGAAGCCGCTTTCGCCTTCTCTTCGTTCAGTTCTTTTTGTAGGGCCTCCTTCTCAGCTGCGGCCTTGGCCCTCTCAGCCTCCAGCTCCCTCTTACAGACCTCCCCCTCAGCAATCAACTTCTCCTCCTCCTCCTCCACCTCCTTCTTTAGGCTCTCCTTCTCCGCCCTCATCTTCTCCACTTCTGCTCCCAGCTCCCTCCTCAGCCTCTCTTTCTCCCCCTCTGCCTTGGCCAGCTCATCCTCCAACGCCTTTTGCAGAGCCTCCACCTTAGCATCTGCCTCATCTTTCTGCTTCACCAACTCTTCGTTGCTGTTCATGGCCTCTTCATGGCGATCGTTGGCAATGGCACAAGCTTGTTGGGACTCTTCCAACTTCTTCTGCTCACCAGTCAGCTGGAACTCGAGTGACACAACCCTGCGGCGTGTATCCTCCAGATCTAGCTTGACTGCTTTCAGCTCAGCCTGGGCATTTGTCCAACTTGCCTTCTCCACCTTCAGTTTCGCCAGCTGTGCCTCAGCTCTCTCTGCCTTCAGCCTGGCTCCCCCCGCCTTCCTTAGAAGAGCCCCTGCCAGGGCAGTTACCTCCATCTGAGCAGAGCATAACCCCCTCAGCAGCTCAGCCTCATTGAAACTGGAGGCCGCGCGCAGGTCTGACCCTTCTACAACTTTCAACAGACGGTCAGCCCCTGCCCTAGCTGATCCCTCTTCCCCTTCACCCTTCCAGCAACCGCGCGGGCATGGTAAGGCGGTGTTCGGATCCACTCCTCCTTCCTGGGCTGCAGGACCCCTTGGGTCTGTTGCCCCCCACTTGGCTCAGCACTGCCTGCACCCACTGCCACTTGAATTGCTGGGGCGACCTCCACAGTCTCCAGTGCTGGGGTGACACTTGCTACCTCTGAGGCATCCTTCACCACAGGGGTCTCCACCGCAGCAGGGGCCTTCTTCACCTTCTTGAACCCAGGCTCTCCTGCAGCCTCTGCAGGGCCACTTCTCTTCTTTCTCTTCCTCTTCAGAGCCTCCCCACCATCCCTGGCCCTCTCCTTCACAGGATCCACAGGGAGCTTTCGTGGTTCAAACTTACTCAAGTCCTTCTCCCCCAACGGCTTCGGACGAGGCCTAATCCTCTCCTTCGCAATCGGTTGTGAAGGTCGGTCGTCCTGTGCCTTCTTGAACATGGTGGCTTTGGCAAGAATGGCTTGGTCCTCAGCCTCCTGGGCCTCCCTCCTTGCCTCCAACTCTGCTCGGTCAAGATCCCCACCGATCGGCTGAGGACCCAACCCTGCCTCATATAGTGCAGAGGGCTGCACGAGGTCGTCCCACCTCACCTTCTCCTTCTCCCTCCACTCTTTCACTCTCTTCACCCTTTCCCCCGCTGCCGCCCCCAGTTTTGCCTCCACCGTCCTAATTGGCACCTTCCAGACGGCGCTCACCCCAGGCCCTCCGTTCGCCGAAACGTAGAACCACCGCGCCCGCCATCCCTTGATCGACGTAGGCAGACCAGCCACCAACCCCTTCCCCACAACTGCCTGCAGGGTGACCCACGTCTCCTGTTGCCCAGAGGCCTTGTAACAGGCAAAGAACTCCTCCACCGCCATCGACTCCCCCTCATTCGCCTTCGGCCATGCACTCGCACAGGCCATCAGAATCTTCCAGGCATTGGGCATCAGCTGGCCCGGCGCTACTTCTAGGTGGTTGAGCACGTCCACCACTATTTGAGGCAGAGGCAACCTCAACCCTCCCTTCAGAGCCTCCTCGTACAGGGAAAACCCTCCTACCCTAGCGTCCGATGGCCTTTCCGTCGACGCTGGCAACCACAACTCCACTCCCGCCGGAATTTGGTACTTCTCGCGGATTACCCCCAACTCCGCCTCTGTTATCATCGATTTGTCCGCCTTTGTATGCCAATGATCTGCCATCACCTCACTGATCGGCGTCGGAGCCTCCACCAAGGTGGAACCATGGACACGCATCGTTGGTTCCCCCACTCTGTCCGTTCTGTATTGTGCCGCTAATTCCTCTGCATCATCGTCCCCTAGTGGATCTACCCTGACAATTGCAGTCTCTTCCTGAGCCATTTCTAAGCTGTGTTTGCGAATCGCTTCTGATGCAGGTGCCAACAAATCGAAGAAGTGTTTCAATGGGGTATCCTGAGCAACGAAGGAGCTAACACCAGAAATATCTTGCGTCTTTGTAAAGAAGTAAGTGAATCGTATGATACCAAAAGCCCACGGTTTGCCTGTATTCCAAGGATCCAAATTAATGTTCGCCAGTTTGAAAACCTTTCAAATCATCCGCCAAAACCGTGTCATCAATGCCCATAATAATGCCCTGACGTTTCACTTCTGATCTAACGCCTGGCCTTTCCCCTCCCCCGAAATTCTGCCACGTGTATGGTCCAGATGCACTGACCTCTGTCCTCACCTTTTCTTTTCCACTTCAAGTCATCACGTGACACGCCGCCTCTTGAGCCCGTGCCCTCCCGCTCGGCCACCCTCACGGTCGGCCTCTCACGCTCGGCCACCCTCACGGTCGGCCTCTCACGCTCGGCCACCCTCACGGTCGGCCTCTCGCGCTCGGCACCCTCACGGTCGGCCTCTCACGCTCGGCCACCCTCACGGTCGGCCTCTCGCGCTCGGCCCCCTCACGGTCGGCCTCTCGCTCGGCCACCCTTACGGTCGGCCTCTTACGCTCGGCCACCCTCACGGTCGGCCTCTCACGCTCGGCCCCCCACGGTCGGCCTCTCACGCTCGGCCACCCTCACGGTCGGCCTCCGCGCTCGGCCACCCTCACGGTCGGCCTCTCGCGCTCGGCCCCCTCCACCATCGGTCGGCCTCTCCGCTCGCCCCCCTCACCTCACGGCGCTCCGCCGCTCGGCCACCCTCACGGTCGGCCTCTCACGCTCGGCCACCCTCACGGTCGGCCTCTCGCCTCGGCCACCCTCACGGTCGGCCTCTCCGCTCGCCCCCTCTCACGGTCGGCCTCTCTCCGCTCGGCCACCCTCACGGTCGCTCTCTCGCGCTCGGCCACCCTCACGGTCGGCCCCTCACGCTCGGCCACCCTCACGATCGGACTCGTCTGTCTTATTGTCACTATTCCCTTCGTTGGACTAAAGCTGCACTCGGGAATGGGGACTACTGACATGGATAGGCCCAGATAGGCCCACAAGGACCACAGCCCACCATCTAACCCCCATTACACAACCCGGTTAGAAAAACCCAGCACCACTGGAAGCCAACTGGGCAGGGAGGACCAATGATGTCCGGACACATGGCAGATGCAGGAAAGGCCACGTCAGCAGACAAAGATCTGCAAAGTTATTGCCACAGCACATCACCATTAATGCAATCCATCACAGCATTTATTGCGACAACACCTCTCAGCCGGAATGGCACCCCCTCACCCTGAACAAGACGAATGACGGCACAAGCTTTCGGCAGGGAACGAAATGATGACAAAAAGGGATATAAGCAAAGCTGGAAGACAAGAAAAAGGTTAAGCTTTTCTAACCCCTATCTCTCTCACTCTCTCTATCGCCAGACACTAACTTGTTCGTCGGAGGGTTCACTGGGGACTACCCCGTTCCCCATTGAACTTGCTTGCAGGTTACACCGGTGGGATTTCGACATCCCGACCCAGACTCAGGGAGCTTGGACCAGTCCGACCCATCCACCTAGACGAACTGCATCATCATAAAATTAATGACAGGTACAGAGCAAACCACTAGTTTATCAAATGAATAGGAGTTATTGAGTAGTTTTTTGGAGTAATATATATTTGATACTGAAATTGTTCAGTATTTCATAGAATCTAGCATAAAAATAACAGGTATTCTTTTCGAAAATCAAATTATATATGATGTGTTTGTTTGAGAATTGGTTTTCAATTTTCAGTGCCCTTGGTAACTTACTTTTTTTTTTATATAGATTTTTTGGCTTTTTAAAATTTTTTATGAAAAAAATTAATCACTCTATTTTGTTTGAAGTTTTCAAAAGTAATTTTTTAAAAAATTTTAATCCGTATTTTTTTTAGTGAACGTTGTAAAACTTTTAAAAAATTATTTTTTACATTCACTTAATCTACGTACATACACTTAAGTATAAAATTTGCGAAAACGTTTATAAAAAAATTACTAAATACAAACAATATAAATAAAAAAAAATCATATTTATTGATTTTTTTATTTATTTAAAAGCTTTCACAATCTAAATTAAGTAGATTTAAAAAGTAAAATAATTTGATTAAAATGTTAAAAAGGTTTACTAAAAAAAAAACAATATGAATTTAAAATTCAAATCCAAACAAAGTAATGTGTTTGGGAATAATTTTTTAATTGAATAAATTCAATTTCTTCTCCACAAATCCTCTCTAATAATGTGACAATAAATCAATAAATAAATGACACATACTCCTATACGCATCTCTTCTTCAAATCCTTTCAATTAACATTGTCACGTCATTTGAGAAGTTTGTGAGAAAAAATTTTGTGTATATGTAATACTGTTGAAATAGTTATAAGAAAAAAAGTTAATTGCTTATATGATGTTTAATTTTACTAATGAAATGAAATTTGTTAGATTTTTTTTAAAGTAATTTTTTACTTCTTATTTTTTATCTT
This sequence comes from Camellia japonica, assembly GCA_030407325.1. Taxonomy (NCBI): domain Eukaryota; kingdom Viridiplantae; phylum Streptophyta; class Magnoliopsida; order Ericales; family Theaceae; genus Camellia; species Camellia japonica. The sequence goes on from JAPPVO010007114.1 coordinate 5,827, forward strand.
ATTTTTTTATTTTTAAAAACATGTTGCCAAACTCATTAAACGAAGAAAAATATTTGAGGGTCACAAAATCAGTGGTTCAAAACTGCCAAAACGACGTCGTTTTGGCTCGTTTTGCGCCCAAAATGACGTCGTTTTGACAGTTTTGAGCCATTTGAACCACTGATTTTGTGGTCCTCTACCATTGCTCACGAAGAAAAATGTTTGAGGACACACTTTGAGGACACAATAATGACGACACAAGCAGCTAGGTGACCCACTTTTCATGTAGCCAATAGGGATTTGACAGCTGCGGATCACCGGTCTCCGTGGTCCATTCAGATAATTATTCAATAATAATATAAACATATGTACCTCATTATTTTGTAATTGATGAAAAAAGTAAACCGGTAGTATTATATTAGATGATTAAAAGATATAAAGAGATATAATAATAATAATTGATTAAAAATATCAACCGTAATATTTTAAAAATATTAAATAATTTTCCAATCTATCCCAATCTCTGTACCACTATGCTTCAACGTGTATATTGCTTAAACCTAATCTCACCCGAAAAATGCTAGGACCCCAGACTTTTACCAAATTTTTACGGGAGATTTATTTGGAAATTTCATTTAGTAGACTTAAGCTTCATTTGACATTTGAATTTTGGCTAAAAAAGTATAAAAAAATAAAATTGATTACATAAATCAATAAGATAAAATATTATATCTAAACCATAATCATTATACTTTTTTTCTCATAAAGTCAAAAAAATCAAAAAAATAAACCAAACGAGACTAAAAAAATCAGACTAAAAAAGTCCAAACATAAAAAAAATCAATTAAAAAAGCTAATGTCAAGCGAAGACTTATAATCTAATAAGTTTATAAATTTTTTAATGTTCTATTAAGTTTCATATATGTAGATTTATATTTTAATAAGTTATATATATATATATATATTAGAACTAACGTAATATCCGTACTATGCACAGTTTTAAATGAATAATTAAAAATTAATTTTAAAATTAAATAGTAAAAAAATAAAATAAATTAAATTTTAACTATTTTTATTACAATTTTGCTTATAGTTTTTTTTTTTTCCCCCCTACCATTAATGCTATGTTTTAAGTTCTAAATAACAATAACATTAATCATAATATAATTAGTAAAAAATTAAACATAAATTATGATAAATTACAATATTGTACTTTTTTATTTTTATTTTTAAGAACAAAAACTGCACCTATGATAAAAATATAAATACAATATTATTTTCTAAGGTTTTCATAATTTTAATTTGCCATATAATAGATGATATCGTAAATTATGTGAAACTCAATAATAATAATAATAATAAATTATTATTATTATTATTATTATTTACTAATTAGATTTTTTTTAGTATGCATATTGATGATGCAGTTCGTCTAGGTGGATGGGTCGGACTGGTCCAAGCTCCCTGAATCTGGGTCGGAATGTCGAAATCCCACCGGTATAACCTGCAAGCAAGTTCAATGGGGAACGGGGTAGTCCCCCAGTGAACCCTCTGACGAACAAGTTAGTGTCTGGGCAATAGAGAGAGTGAGAGAGATAGGGGTTAGAAAAGCTTAACCTTTTCTTGTCTTCCAGCTTTGCTTATATCCCTTTTTGTCATCATTTCGTTCCTGCCGAAAGCTTGTGCCGTCATTCGTCTTGTTCAGGGTGAGGGGGTGCCATTCCGGCTGAGAGGTGTTGTCGCAATAAATGCTGTGATGGATTGCATTAATGGTGATGTGCTGTGTGGCAATAACTTTGCAGATCTTTGTCTGCTGACGTGGCCTTTCCTGCATCTGCCATGTGTCCGGACATCATTGGTCCTCCCTGCCCAGTTGGCTTCCAGTGGTGCTGGGTTTTTCTAACCGGGTTGTGTAATGGGGGTTTAGATGGTGGGCTGTGGTCCTTGTGGGCCTATCTGGGCCTATCCATGTCACATATAATAATAATAATAATAATAATAATATGAATTACCGATGACTCTTATCTTCTTATCTTTCCTAAAATTAGCATTTACTACTAAGTATAACTTTTAAATTTTTTCACAATCTCTAGTTTTGGCATCTCAAATTGGGTCCTTTTCTTATTCTTTTCTCTCACTTACATTTGCATAATAGATTTTCATATTCATATGAGTTAAACATCTGTCAAATGCTAATGTTTTAGTTATTGCTCATATTATGTTTAGCACATCTCTACTGGGCATTGGCTCACCCTATATGGGACATCATTTTCAGGTATAGGTAGTATGCCACCTCCAAGGACGTAGCTTGGGAGGCTTGAGGCTGTTGGACTCTTTTGTTATTTTGTTTGTATTACATGTATATCAAGCCAATGGCTTATTTTGTGTAGAGTTAGTACTCTCTTTTGTAACCAAGTGTTGACTTGGAAAGTTGTAAGCCTATAGGGCATTTACTTTTGTTGTCAACATGTAATACATTTTGTAATGAATACTCTGATAATATGTAAATATGCTTTATTCTTTTATATCTAAGCATGTCAAGAATGTATGATTTATGAGTTTATTTTGAGGGCGTTACAAGTGTAATTTTTTAAATTATTTTATAAACCATAATACCCATGCTATGCACGGGTTTAAGTAAATAATTAAAAATTAATTTTGAAATTAAATAATAACATAAATTTTATTTATAAGAAATAAATAAACTATGGTGGAATGTAGTTTTAAAAAAGTGCAATAAAATTATAAAAATTATTTTTACAATGAAATATACATGTATTTTATATTATAAATTTTGAAATTTAGTTTATTTTATGTCAAAGATGGCCCAATCATATAATAGATTATATTTGTTAATTTATTAACTGCCCATTGTCTATTTTGTAAAAGTTTAAAAATGTCTACTTAGGCATAAAATTATAATTTCTCTTATGTCATAATTCACGAATACAAAAGAATAAGAGTTAGCTTGAAGATTTATAATTGTGCTAGACACTAAAAGTGATATAATCTAATAAACTCAAATTTTATCTCCATTTGGCCATGACCTAATCATTAAAGAATTGCCTTAATCCATACCTAAACATGAACCACTTAACTCATTTATTTATTAAATTAGTGAATAAATATATATTAGTATTTTTATAATAAAATAATAAATATGTACATATTTATGCATAGTTATTAAAAAAATTAAAACTTTGACAAAATTTTATATTTATATTTAAAATTATTGAGGATTTATAATTATGCTAGATACTAAAAGTGATATAATCTAATTGATTCAACATTTATCTCAACTTGGCCGTGACCTAATTATTATAGAATTGTCTTAATCTATACCTAAGTATGAATCACTTAACTCATTTATTTATTAAATTTGTGAATAAATAAATGTTAGTATTTTTTATAATAAAATATATAAGAGTTGACTTTAAGATTTATGGTTGTACTAGACATTAAAAGTGACGTAATCTAATTAACTCAATATTTATCTCAGCTTGGCTATGACTTAATCATTAGATAATTGTCTTAATCTATGCCTAAGCGTGAATCACTTAACTCATTTGTTTATTAAATTGGTGAATAAATATATGTTGGTGCTTTTTATAATAAAATAATAAATATGTACATGTTTATGCATAATTATTAAAAAAATTAAAACTTTGATAAAATTTTATATTTATATTTAAAATTATTGAAGATTTATAGTTGTGTTAGACACTAAAAGTGACATTATCTAATTGGTTCAACATTTATCTCAATTTGGCCACAACCTAATTATTATAGAATTGTCTTAGTCTATGCCTAACCATAAACCACTTAACTCATTTATTTATTAAATTAGTGAATAAATATGAAAAATCTAAAAATTTCAGAGATATTGATTTGTGATTATGTTTCAATTTTAAACAATAAATAACAATCTCAATCAAACAATGAAAGACAAATCGACACAACGATTTACATGGAAAAATTGTGATAAAAAACTATGGTCCAAAATCATAAAACAATTCACTAAGAAGATAAAAAGAAATTACATAAGTGTATCGTGAATTACCTAGCAAATCCATACCCCGAATTGAACCGATCCGAATGTGTCTCTTCCACCACTGTCTTCACCTCGGAATTGTCTTCCCCAATGTTGAATCCACAACACTAATATCAAACTAGGACAATGAGCCACTTCGAAAGCTACCAAAATTTCAGTCCAAGTTTTCCGAAATCCACCGAAGAACAACTCTCTCTTTTGTAAATGAAACAATAATAACAATCCTTGATGTTCGACAATCTGAAGTTCGTTGATCAAACAATCACCTTCTATACACCAAGGAAACTCATATAAAATAGCCTCTAATATAAAACACTTTGTTTTTTCTTCCTCTCTGAAAATCTAGACAGCTCAAACCCTAAAAACAACGAATAACGCACTTTATTGAAAATAGGATCGCGCAGATCGCTCGAGTACGCATTTCACCAGTCAAGCAGTGTGAGTAAAAGGCGGTGCAAAACATATAAGCTAACCGCTCGAGCGTAACTTTCACTACTTGAGCGTAATACTTTCTGCTCAGAAGTTCAGGCGCTCTACAAAAGTAGTGGATGATCCTTTTATCCATTCGAGCGCACAAATGAATGCTCGAGTGGTCAAACAATTTTGATTGCATTTTTGCTTTTTACTTTAGGGGCACTACCCCTCAACCCCGCCGTAGCACAGCCCTGCACCTGCCATGGGACGCTACCCCCAAGACCCCCATGAGCTAACTGAGCAACTCGATTCCCATACATTGTCAACGAAGTAGGAAACATGAAAGGCTCTTAAGATCACAAACTCCTCTTCATAGGCACAATTCAGGTTGAATTCGCATCTAAACACTCCTATCTTCACTGAATAATAAGAGCGAATAAATTACAACTAAAAAGAGTTTTATCAAACCGGATTACTAATTACAAAAACCTAACAAAATATATGTTAGTATTTTTTATAATAAAATATATAGTTAACTTGAGGGTTTATAGTTGTGTTAAACACTAAAAGTGATATAATCTAATTGACTCAACATTTATGTCAACTTAACTATGACATAATCATTAGAGAATTGTCTTAATTTATGCCTAAACATGAACCACTTAACTCATTTATTTATTAAATTGGTGAATAAATATATGTTACTATTTTTTTTATAATAATAAATATGTACATGCTTATGAATAGTTATTAAAAAAATTAAAAATTTGATAAAAATTTATATTTATATTTAAAATTATTGAGAATTTATAATTGTGTTAGACAGTAACAGTGGCACAATTTAATTGATTCAACATTTATCTCAACTTAGTCATGACTTAATTATTAGATAATTGTCTCAATCTATGCCTAAGCATGAACCACTTATTTATTTATTAAATTAGTGAATAAATATATATTAGTATTTTTTGTAATAAAATATAAAAGAGTTGGCTTGAGTATTTATAATTGTGCTAAATACTAAAAGTCACATAATCTAATTGACTCAACATTTATTTCAACTTGGCTGTGACCTAATCATTAAAGAATTGTCTTAGTCTATACTTAAACAAGAGCCGCTTAACTCATTTGTTTATTAAATTGGTTAATAAATATATGTTAGTATTTTTATAATAAAATAATAAATATGTACATGTTTATGCATAGTTTTTTAAAAAAATTAAAACTTTGACAGAATTTTATATTTATATTTAAAATTATTATATGAATAGTTAAGTGTATTTACGTGTGAAAATTATCTAAGGTCAACCTAAAATATGAATATTGTTCTAACCATACTTTGGAAATGATTTAAAATTTTGATCGATCAATCAATAGAAATAGTTGGTAATAATGAATTTAAATTTTATGTTTAAATTATATTTTAATTTCTTAGGTTTTGAATATCATGAACTAATTTGAGGGATAGTACTGACATCAAACATTAAAAGTAGTTAAGAAGTTAGATTAAGATCAATTTTTATGCCAACCATTAAATTCTTGGATAATTATCTTCATTCATACCCAATTCATGATCACGTAATCCACTTATTTTTTTTTTTTTTAAATTCGGTAAATATATTGTAATTATTTTTTATAACAAAAATAAGAAAATGTATATATATATATATATTTTGTAAAAAAAATTATATATTTATATTAAAAATTCTTACACAAATAATTATGTATATTTATGTATGAAAAATTTATATAATACTAGGTCGGCCTAAAATATAGAACTTGTTCTAGTTTTACCTTGGCCTTGATTTAGAAATTGATCAGTTAATTAGTGAAAACAATTAATAATAATAAATTTAAACTTATATTTAATAATGGGGCATTTACATACAAGTCCCATTTTGTGAACTTATACTCCATTAGGTCCTAGATAAAATTATTTGCTCCTTCAAGTCCCATTAATTTTTAATAGACCAATTTACCCATCCAAACCCCTTTTCCTCTCCACCAAATCCATCGGCCATTCCTGTTATCTCTCCTCCATTGTTCTCTACTTTATTGTCGTTCAAATTAGCTGATAATTGATTATTGTAGTCATATTGCCGCAGCAGTAGTTGAAGATCTATACTTCGTTGAAGATCTGTAGCTTCACAACGAACAAAGTATTCCCCCAAAAGAGTACAAAGATATATATAAAGTGGCTTGGAGAGAGAGAGAGAGAGAGAGAGAGAGAGAGAGAGAGAGTGGTTGGGATGTGTCGCTTCCTGAGTCATCCACTTTCTCTTCACCTCGTTTTTGAACGCTTGGTTGTTTGGTTGGTGAGGAAAACTTGTTGAATTATTAAAGAAAATAATAAAATTTGAGAGAAAGATACTCTCTCGTTGAATTGATCAAAATTTGCTCTCTCTAACTTTCTCTCTTATCTTCTCTTGTTTTTAATTTGAACATTCTCAGTTTATAATATTATTATTTTTTATAATAAAAAAATTAAAATTTTTCTTAAAACTGACATTATTTTCAGAAAAAAAAATTGAAAAATTTATTAGTTTTGATAATTATAAACTGAAATTATTCTCTGTTTTGAAATTGAGAATATTCTCAGTTTATAATATTCTCAATTTTAATCATGAAAAAAATTGAGAAAATTTTCAAAAATATCTATTAAAATTGAGAAAATTTTCAATTTTTTTCAATATTAAAACTGAGAATATTATCATTTTTTCAATTTTAAACTGATAATATTCTCAATTTTAAAATTATAAAACTAAAACACACTAATGATTCAAATAAATCAACAAACAAATAAACTGACTTTTTTTTTCTCTTCAAAATAGGCCTTTATCAAATTTTGAGGCCACATATATATATATATATATATCTCCAGCTTAGATCAACCAAAATTAATAAATCCAAACCACAACCTGCAACTCAAAAAACCTCTGTATGTCTCTGGCAACGAATTGGAAGGTTCATTGCCTCCGAACCTCTGTTTCAGAAACAAACTTGAAATTCTAATCACTTTCAAAAACAAATTCTCAGGCAAAATTCCTGAATGGTACAGCGATTGCAAGACTCTGTATTACATTTGTATCTACAGTAACGAACTCTCTGGACAAGTTCCAGATCGTTTTTGGAGCTTACCTGGACTTCAATTTCTTCAACTCGCAAACAACAAATTCAAAGGTTCGATTCCGAATTCGATCTCCAATGCTCGAGGATTAACTAATTTATTGATCTCCGGCAACAACTTCTCAGGCGGACTTCCGGTTGAAATTTGTCAATTGCAAGAGCTTATAGTCATGGATGCGAGTAGAAATCAAATTTCCGGCGAATTGCCGAATTGCATAACTGAGTGACGGACGATTGAGAGAGAGAGAGAGAGACTGTGGGCAAAACGTCTTTTTACTAATAAATGGGACTTATTAGTTCAAAAACTTTTTGATAGGACCTAAGCTACCAACAATATATAAACAGGACTTTTAGGTAATTAACTCTTTAATAATTTGTTAAGTTATGATAGTATTGAGCTATTACTGAATCAAATACTAAAAGCAGTATAAAAAACTAGATTTGGTTGATTTTTTATGCTATACATCAATTCAATTTTTAGATAATCGTTTTGGTCCATACCCAACTATCACATTGTCAACTTATTTATTTTTTAAAATGGTAAAAATATTGTAAAATTTTTTATAACCAAATTAATATATATATATATATATATATATGGCATATTTATTAATATTTTAAAACTTCAATTAAGAAATTATATATTTATTCTTAAAATATGTCTGATATTAAATTATATTTACATCTAAAGGAATTATTTAAAATCATATTAAGCTAGTACATAAATTTTATTTTTGGTATAGAACTTGATCAAAGAAGTGAAATCTCAAAACAAATCATAATTTTTAATTTAAATTTTATTAAATTATTATTTAATACAAATTTTCACGTAAAATGTTTTTATATTTTAAAAATAATTAATTATTTGTGAAATAAAGTTACCATTATAAAAAAAATTAAAAAAAATATTTTAGTAGTGTGAAAATCTATTAACTAAAGAATTATAATGAATGTGACTAATATAGGAAAGGTGCTTATAATCATACATACTTAATTTCTTTTCACACCCATTACATGTATTAAAAAAATTATAATTTAAGCATAAATATTAGTACATATGAGTGTACAAAACAAATCAAAAAAAAAAAAAATGTACAAAAGAAATTAAATATACGTAATTAAATCAAAATATTTTAAAGGTTCTTAATTTTTATCATGAATTTTAAAGATTTTAGAGTAGTTATATATGGTATGAAAAATATAGTAATATAATAAGAAGCAAGTTTTAATTTTTATTAAAGGAAATAAAAATTAGTATGAGAGGATTATGTTGGAAAGATATTAAAATAATAATAATAATAAAAATAATAATTTATGTTTCTTTTTGAAAACTATAAATTATGAAATTATTAATATTTTAAAACTATTACTTTAATGGATTAGCCAATACTACTTTTTAAATTTATTTTTTAATTCAATACACTACAAGAATTTACACATTTGGCAACCAAAATTGGTGACCAAAACAATTTTAATCGCAAAAAATAGTCCTTTTGGCGACTATTTTTTTTTTAGTCGCCAAAGGTTCGAATTTTGGCTACCATTTTAATTTAGTTGACATACTTTGTTTTTTGGCGACTAAAAAAAATTTAGTCGCGAAACATATAGTTATAGGCAACTAAAAAACAATTAGTCGCCAAAATTTAACATTTTACGCTACTAATTCTAAGTTTAGTAGCAAAACAACCTGATTTGCCGACTAAAATGTGAAATAGTCGCTAAAAGTTGAATTTTTTTTTTTTTAGAGGGAAACCAATATGATTTTGCGCTCGATATGTCTGTCTCTTACACATACACACACACACGATATACACTGTCTCAAACAAATTTCACTCTCTTTCGACACTACCAAGCCTCATCCCGCTCACCACCGTCGTTGGCCACCGCGCGAAAGAGACCGTCGTACATCGCCACCGCCACCTGCAAAGCACTAGCGCCACTTAATCACAAGTATGTTTCTCTCGCTCTGTCGCTCTCGGTCTCTCTCTCTGTCTGTCGCTCTCAGTCTCTATCTTTATCTGTCGATGGAGCTCTCTCTCCCTCTCTGTGCATCTCGGTCTCCCTGTCTCTCTCTCTCTCTCTCTCTCCCTTCCTCTATTTCCCCATTTCTCACACTTGCCCTAGGGTTTTATATGATTTTTGTTGTTTAATTTTGTGTTGAATTTGAGTTAATGTTGTGTTGATTTCCCACACTTTGTATAGGGTTTGTGTTGATTTTTACACAGAAATCCCAAATTCAAGCTGGATTGAGCAAGAATTTGGGACATGATTGGGGTATTCTAATTCTAAACTATTTAGTAACAGTAATGAACTTGTACATAATGTATTGTCCACTTTCAGTGAAGATGGTGAGAAAACTGAAGCGAATGTGGGAAACCAAGATGGATTACGAACTTTAAACCAAAATGTAGAACTTTGGTATTCATTTTGCTTTTCTATGATTCGATCCCTAGCTTTAAGCTCTGTATTGCGGTTCTGTACTTATGAATTGTGTCATTTGCTTTCCATTAATTCCTGTTTCAGATTCATGAATTTGTGACATTATGTTGTGAAATATAGGACATGCTCTCTCTTTATGTTGTGTTGTGCTAATTAGTATCAAATAGATGTCTGGGAGTGAAATTAGGTTCGAATTGGTTTGACTTGTTCGCTTTATTCATATCAATCTCTCTCATTTGATTGTTCTCTTGAGCTATATCGAACCTATATTCATGTCCTTTTTGTTCAGCTAAGTGGATCTACTTGAAGAAACATTTAATTAAGTTATATGCTTTGTAATTAAGTTTGTTTGGGCCAGATGTCATATATATATATATATGTATGTGTGTATTTTTGTTTGTCTTCATTCTCCAGTTTTGTTGACAAAAAGAAGGAAAATGGAACTGTTATGATGGTTTTAGAAACTTTGAAGGCCCCTGTTTGCAATTTTATTAGAGATTCTCAACTCAAGATGTCTTTAAGGAAAAGTAGTAATAAATTGGCCCTTAAACTTGGACACCATATACCTATCTATAATCCATATCTATAAAATTCCAAAGAGAGAACACCCTTACTTGTTTTTGAAACCACGTCAATATTTAGTTTTCCTAGAACACCATTTGTTTTTCATAAATATCTCTACGTTCTAGCTTCTGCAAGTGATATAATAGGTTTTTAGCTTGTAACTATTTTAAATTTTAAATTCAACATTCTATTTTGTTGCAAATGCAAAGTGAGAAGTGTGAAACTTGATCGGATAAAAAGAAAAATAAATAAACTTCACGCACGTCGTGCATCACCTTGCTAATATAACATTGCATCACTCTTATACTTGTATTAACACTTGGGGGTTATGCTATATGAGGCTTTTCGCCGAACTTACAATGACATTCATCATAAGTAATGAAAAAGATGATCATTTAATCAATTAGGTATTGTATAACTGCTTCCTTCATCTCCTCTTTAATAATTGTAAATTCCTATCGCACGGCTTTGTTCATTGTAATTTGGTTTGTCTGACTCTATGATATGCAATAGTGTGTTGTGAAGCTCCTATTTTTTCAAGTCATGATTGCTTATAGGACACTTCTCTTAAGAAATTTCCATGAACACCAATTCCATCATCGTTTTCTTTAGTTTCACATTGCAAAAATTAAAAATCCAAAAAGGAAAAGCCTAGTTTATTATTTTCTAGCTTTCATAAAAACTAGGAAGCACACGTAAAAAGTTTAGCCAATTAGTGTTAAATTTTTCATGAGATGATGAGGGTAGGAGTATCATGTATTAAAATGAATTAAGAAGCAACATATGAGGGCCTAAAGCATTGAGTGGGTGTTGTGGTCTAATGGGGACTTTTGTGCTTTATAAAAACTAGGAAGCACATGTAAAGAGTTTGAAAAATGCTTGGTGGTCCGAATTTGTGTCGTTTCAAGCCATTCGGGCCATGAAAATTTGGGCCACCAAGCATTACTGAAAAAGTTTAGCCAATTAGTGTTAAATTTTTCATGAGATGATGAGGGTAGGAATATCATGTATTAAAATGAATTAAGAAGCAACATATGAGGGCCTAAAGCACGGAGTGGATGTTGTGGTCTAATGGGGACTTTTTTTATTTTTTATTATATTTTGATTAAGTTTGTACACCGATGTGTTTCTCTTTGGCCTCATACATGCTAACAGTGCTAGAACAAGTTGCAATTATACTGGTTAAATTAAGGAAATTGAGTTTAATCAGTAGATAAAGTTTGAAAGAGGTTAAAAGATCTAGGGGATCTTAAATTCCTTGCCTAAAGTTGTGGGCACCAGAAAAAAAACTAATAATAAATAATAAAAGAAAGAAAGAAAGAAAGAAAAGTTAAGCAAGGGAAAACACCCTGAGCATTCATGTCACTAATAAGATTGAAGATTTTTTTAAAAAAAATTCAATCCCATACTTTGGTGGCCAACGTCTTCAAAATTGAGACTAAGATTGCATACATCTTGCCTTCCTCAAAACTCGCTTTAGCTTAGTTCCCCAAGAGTAGTTGTTTTCGTGCCCTTCCTCATTTTATATACTTAAACCCCTTTTCATCAATAATTTATTCATATTTATGAAAAAATGATATTATCAACTCTTTTACATTGAAATGTTTATTTTACCTTATTTCTCTTTGTATCTTTGCACTATTTGTATTAATTTCGGTACATTTAGTCTTACTAAATGTACCGTAATTAATGCTTGTATTTTCTGTAAACTTTAGGAGAGGTCAGTTGTAGACGTCCCCGAACGTCCCGGGAGGGAATCCCGTTTTGTTCATTGGGCTCACTACAGTTCAGGACTCAATGTCACGGTCCTGTATCTAATCTCGCAGAGTGCAATGCAAGACCAATGAATCATCAAAGAGTCCAAATCCGGCAAATCGTTTTGGAAACTGATTTTTTGAAAGAAGTGCCAAACATGGACTGCTTTGCCAGATACAGAGTCGCCACCTAAATATTTATTTTGGGGGAATTTAGGAAACCCTGACTTGTTGCCTAAGGCCACGTGTCCGTCATCACCAAAGTTGCCTCGGCTCGGGAACTTGGGTACGATTAGGGAAGGTCACTTCGTGAGCACCCCCGCTCGCCCGATCAAAGATCGGCCTCTACTAACCATGATATCTAGTTTTGAAAACATTATGCGTTCTTGTTCCGGTTATTAGCCTAGATTTACTATGTGATGCCCACAACACACAAGTATAGACTGGGATCGCCTGAATTGGAACAACACATCTCATGTTTGTTTTGAAAACGGTTTGCTACTCGCAAGTAGGCTAAGACGTGGATTTGCCACCCTCGAGTGGGCTTAGAAAAACATGATTTTGCCACTCTCAAGTGGGCTTAAAACTCTCATTCAATGCATTGTTCCAATTCAAACAATCCAACCTCCACCCATAGGCATTCAGGCAGTTATATCACATAAGCAGGTAGCCTCATGGTAAGCATGCTATCATGGCAGTCACTCACACACATCCAAGGATGCTAAAGCGTAAATACTTACCAAGTACTCTAAGCCAAAACAGAAGCTATGTTAGAAATCCATGCATGATCCTAACTATACAGAAATGCCTAATGCAACACATGCAGGAATGCAACTACAATAGGTTCGACTTCTAAAGATGGCATGTGAAATGCTACAACTAACAAGTATTCAACTCGGAATTGAAATACAATGCAGTTAGTATGATGTGTCGAGCCCGGTGCATGCAAGACAGATGAATGGATGCAAACATGCGAGCATAAGTATGCTAATTGAAACATGCCCTAATCTAACCATCATAAGCTGGTAAATAAAAGGAGAAAGAAAGACGTGGTTGGAAGACATACATCACACACACGCACACTTATTACAATTGTGCCCTCGCTCGGAGGGTCCGAATAAATAATACAGTCCGAATAAGTACAAAACCCTAATTAATTAACAAATTAACTAGGAAAGCAAGTAAATTTGGCATGCAAACCATGGACCGCCTCAGCTCTGCTCCGAATAAAATGATGCATGCTTGAGTTGCTTGGCGCGGAAATCCATCGCGATGCCCCGATTCGCCTCTGTTTGCAATTAATCTCGAAATGCTGCGCAAAGCTCTGGAAGGCGGTTGATTTCTGATTTGCTGCAATATAGAGCAAGAAATGGGCATGGCAAAGTATTTTCACATATGTATGCACACCTCGATCCTCGTGCCACCAATCACGCATCTTAATGCATGATGGTCGAGGAGCCGAATTGCACGACTTGATGTGAAATGAATGCACATGAAAACACAACAAGACCTAAACTCCATCATGGGTAATCCGGAGTGTCGGCAACTGGGAATTGAGACACGTTCCGTCACTCGGAGTACGAAACGTCCCTCGTTTCCCGTGCTTGGGCTAACTCCTATCCCAAACACAATGCAAATGAGATGGCATACACAATGTGACTAACATACAACCTAGCATACACAATGCTATGAAATGGCATACACAATGCTCGATGTAACATGGCATACACAATGCTCTAACATGCAACTTAGCATACGCAATGCTATGGACCGAAATAGCATACACAATGCACGATGGACTTACACCAACATGAGTGGACCTCAGCCATACTCACATCAGTGGCCATTAGATGAAAATGAGACAACCGAAATGCGTGCATACATGCACGAATACCAAGGACCGAACCTAAGGCATCAAATGCCACTCTACCAAAGCATGGCAAGGGATGAAAGATGGCATACAAACATGCAATTTCCAGCACTGAAATATGATGCGCAATGGTCCTGAATCATGGAAATATGGCACCCAATGCATGAAAGAGGCCCCAAAACTCAAAACTAGGCAAATGTATTGAACTATAATCATGCAAAGCAAGCATTATTTGATCATGAAGTACAAAAACAGAGCCAAGGCAGTCCCAAAATATGCACAATATTAGTTCAAAACATGGCCAAAAAGTGCTAACATGAAGGGCTAAAACAACATGCAACCTAGGCTAGTAAGCATGGTTTACATGGCATATATATGAACCATAAGAGAGGTCACCAAACCAGCCCAAAACAGTAATATGGCATGTCAAATAAACCCCAAATAACCACTGAAATGCATCTAATGCATGCAAAAATGATGAGCTCCTTTGGAGGGCCATGCAAGGGGTTACTCAACACATACAACAAGAACACTTAACATGGCAAAACCAACTCTAGAAATCAATTATGACAGCCTTAAAACTCACCAAAAATGCCCTAAAATAGGTCAAGGAAGCATGCAATGAAAGGTCCTCTTGAAAGGCCTTGAGGAGGATTGTTCCACACATGCATGAGGGACACAAAATATGGTCAAAGAGGCTCCGGACAGAGCTAAGGCAGACCTTGAAACTCACCAAATTGGGCCTAAAAAGTGACTTCACAACATGCAAGTAAGGGGCCCTTTGGAAGGCCAAAAGGTCTAACAAACAAGACAAGGAGAGAGGGGGGTCACCCCCCTTCTGATTTTAGCTTTCAAAAACACATTTAAGCTACTGAAAATCCACTAGATTTCAATGGCTAAAAGGCCAAACCAAGGCCAATGCGAATGCTCTAATGCATAGCCCTAATCATGAGGAAATGAAGCATGCCAAGAGGAAGATGACCCCAAACAGAAAAATGCCCTTAATCAAACTTCAAGAGGGGCTCAAAATAAGACTTTTTTTAGTTCATGAAAAATCTCAAAAATGCTTGCAAGTAAGGCTAAGATATCATGCAAAATAAGCCCTAAAAGAGAGATGAAGCATACAAGGATGTAGGATACCTCAAACAGAAAAGTATCCTTAATAAAACTTCAAGAGGAGCTCAAAATAAGACACTTTACAGTTTATGCCGAAGTCCAAAAATGCTAGCAAATAGGGCTAAAGTATATAGCAAAATAATGCAAGAAAAGGGGAAATGGAGACTTACCCTTGTAGCACAGCAATGCAGCAGCTTCTGGACCAAGAAGGTGAGTCTTCAACCTCTGGAAAACAGCGTCAAGGTGCTGGAATGGATGGTGGAGGTGATAGGCTATGAGGTGTAGTGTAAATAATCAAGAACAATGGTGTTTTGAGCTTGGATGAGAGGAGATATGGAGAGCTGTATGTATATGCCTCAGCTGGTTTTTTCTAACCCTTGCAAATGGAGATGGAGAGTTTTTATAGAGGAGAAGAGCCAAGGCTTCTTGGAGAAGCCTTAAGAGGGGTTCAAAGCTTCTCAAAGAAGCTTAACCAAAAGGTCAAGCTTCAGGAAGCTAGACCAAAAGGGTCAAGCTTCCTCAAGAAGCTTGACAAAAGAGTCAAGCTTCTCCAAGAAGATAAGCAAGGGGGTCAAAACCAACTAAAAAGGATAAAAAAGATGGTCAAAATCTCGGACAGTGGGTTAAATGCTTTACAGCTGGCACAGTTGTGAAGCACTTGAGAAGGCCAAAAAAGAGGAAGCTGGCCGACCAGGTCAAGTGGTCGGCCGACCACATGCCCTGGTCGGCGACCAGGGTTCAAAATGGTCAAGGTGAATTTCTGGTCGGCCATACCAGAAAGGTGGCCTCCCAGATGAGTAGAATATAGCTGCAGGGTGAAAAATCAGAAAAAGTGACCCAGGAGAAAGGAAAACCAGCTTTTTAGCAAGGTTCAAAAGGGTCAAGAAGAAATACTAGTCGGCCTACCCATATTGGCCTCCCAGGTGTGCACAATACAATGGTGGTATGAAAAACCAGAAATTGTGGCTCAAAAGTAAGAAAAACCAGCTTTCTGTCAGAAAAACTGGCTGGAGGAGAGAGAAAATGGTTTTCAAAAGAATTGCTGGTCTCCCACCATCCTACCACCTTCCTAGCAATAAAACAAAGGTCCATACCAAAAATGAACCCAAACCGATGCAAAACGAGGGTTCGGGGGCCAAAACGCGCGGCCGGGGCCCCGAAAACAGGCTGTTGAAGCACCGGAGGTGGCGTATGACCACGAAGGTGGTCTCCCGGCCACAGTGTCCCTCTAAGGAGAGGAAACAAGGTGTGCACCAAAAAGGAGCAAACGGAGGTAGTTAGGCGGTCCCGAACCGAGGCACACGGATGACGGCTCCGAAAACCAAAACTGGCCTCCAACGGGAAAAATGGCCTATGACCACGAAACGTAGCCTACGGCCACTGAGAGATGGTCTACGAGACCTCTCCCTCCCTTCGGGAAGAGAAAACAGAGAGAAAACAGGACCTGGTTCGCAAACCGAGGCAAAGCACAAAAGAGCCCGGAAGTCCGGAGGCAAGGCTCGCAGCGAGACTCTGAAACTCCAGAACGAGCACAATATGCACTATCACCGAGCGCTCAGTCGGTGACGTCTGAGTCTTAAGGTCGGTCAAAAATAGGGTGTCTACAGTTGCCCCTCTTTGACAGAACTCGAAAGTCATAAGCGACGGGAGTGAATGTCAAAGCCCAGAGACGATCCATTTTTGACAGGCCGAAGACTTAGAATAACATACAAGATAACAAAGAAATGTGCCCGCAGGCATGCCCGTAGGTAGGGGCAAAATGCAAAACGAGATGCACCGAGCCGAATGTAACCCATGATCATGCAAAGCAGCAAGCTGTAATGAAGCGCACACGCAACAGTTTTAAGCAAGAATGCAAAGCAACAACTACATTTCATGCAGTTTAAGAATGCGGAGAATTATTCAATTCTCGCCACGTCTCACACAGAGAAGATACAATACCTGTGCGATTCGTCTGGTCGCACCAGCTTCAAATGAACCGTACATACAATATCGTGCCTGCAAAAGAGAGAAACTTAATAAGCACAACATAGTTAGCAACACATGTTTAACGCTATATCGAACGCAAACAGACATGGTGCCGAGGGGAAAGTGCATCGCAACGCGAGAAGAAATGTGCGCGACAACACAAGTTAAGCGTGAGGGTATGACAATACCCGTGAAACGTGCACAACAATGCAAGTGGTATGCATGAGAATGCAAGTGACGTGCATAACAATGTAGGATAAGTGTAAACTCGAATGCATGTTTGATACGAAACAACGAGCAAAGAAATGCAAGTTTCGACGAGCGCGACTCAATCGCGACCTTCGGTTTACCTCCTGGAAGGGTCACAACGTATTCAAAAAGGATACATCTTGCTCTTGACGAGTAACGATGAAACATGCATCTAAAGTTGGAGTTGAAGTTCCCACGGAGGGATTTCGCAACGAAAAGTGCACTTTCCTTGTACTTTCTCGAGTGTCGGGGACTCCGATCACTACCAAAATTTGCAAAGAGTTCAAAGAGACCTTGGAGACCACCTTGGGAACACCACTGAGCAGGTTTGGAGGCTATTGGAGGCCACCGACCAGGTTTGAGGCAAGGGGGTGGTCGGCCTACCAGAAAAGGTGGTCGGCCGACCACCTAGCCCAAATCCGGGGCATTTTGGTACTTTCATGCTCATTTCTTTAAATATACAAAGCCAAACACTTTTTGCTCATAACTCCAAGTCCGAATCAGTCCCTCTCCCTTCCTAGAGCATTTTCTCTCTTAGATCTGCGCTCTATACGCGTTTTCCAATGCCCCACGCAAAGTTATTTCGCGAAAACTTTCAGTTCTTTTCACTTTGAACCGATTAAATTTTGATTTCGGTGCTTCTTTTCTCATTTTCACCACTTGAGGTAAGTTTGTCTCAATATTTGGAAGATCTTCTCGGGAGTTGACTTTTTCATTTCCCGAGGGTTGACTTTTGTTGACTTTTTCCAATTTTGGCGCATTTCGCTCATTTTTGCTCCTTTTTGCAGATTTCTTGAGATGACGGGTCATTTCCCCCATGGCGGAGGTTCTCCAAGTGCCGGAGGTGAGCCAGACATCATGTCTTTACCTCCGAGGGTTCAGCCATTCAATCCCGAGAGATATGACCCTCCGACACACATCCTCCCTCGGGCAGTTTTCTATCATTTCACGGATTTTGATGCTCGAGCACCTGTGGATCTGCTATTGCGAGAGCTGGAGTCCCACCTCTCCCATCAGGCACGAGAGGTATGTACTTCACATTTTACATTTCCTGCCTTATATTCTGCATTTTCCGTGCATTTCATGCTATGTATGCTTATCTGCTCATTCTAGCACATAGCGTGTTCTGAACACTTAGTTTATAATGCAATATTCTGTTCGCATTTTGTACACATAGCTCAAACACTTGAATTTCTGAACCCGCAGTCCATATATTGATTGTGAACACACAACACACACTTGTTGAGAGTTGAACACGTAGCCCAAACTTTGAATTTCTGAACACGCAGCTCATATTTGATTGTGAACACGCAGCACACACTTGTTGAAAGTTGAACACGTAGCCCAAACTTTGAATTTCTGAACACGCAGCCCATATTTGAGGTGAACATGCAGGACACACTTGTTGAAAGTTGAACACGCAGCCCAAACTTTGAGATGAACACGCAGCCCATATTTGAGGTGAACACGCAGCACACACTTGTTTGAAAGTTGAACACGCAGCCCAAACTTTGAGATGAACACGTAGCCTATATTTGAGGTGAACACGCAACACACACTTGTTTGAAAGTTGAACACGCAGCCTAAACTTTGAGATGAACACGCAACCCATATTTGAGGTGAACACGCAGCACACACTTGTTGAAAGTTGAACACGCAGCCCAAACTTTGAGATGAACACGCAGCCCATATTTGAGGTGAACACGCAGCACACACTTGTTGAAAGTTGAACACGCAGCCCAAACTTTGAGATGAACACGCAGCCCATATTTGAGGTGAACACGCAGCACACACTGTTTGAAAGTTGAACACGTAGCCCACACTTGTTGAAAGTTGAACACGCAGCCCAAACTTTGAGATGAACACGCAGCCCATATTGAGGTGAACACGCAGCACACACTGTTTGAAAGTTGAACACACAGCCCACACTGTTGAAAGTTGAACACGCAGCCCAAACTTGAGATGAACACGTAGCCCATATTTGAGGTGAACACGCAGCACACACTATTTGAAAGTTGAACACGCAGCCCAAATACTCGACGTTGAACACACAGTTCGTCATACAACACTGCTCAAGCTGAACACACGGCTCATAACACAGCACTTGGTTTGTACACAGCTCATACATTTCATTCGCACGTAGCTTATACATTTCCTTCGCACGCAGCTTATTTATTTCATTTGCACGCAGCTTATTCATTTCATTCTGAAACTGAATACATGTGTTCATTATGAATGCAGGTGTCTTCCCGCGTTACACGAGGATATGGCTCCATCGTTGCGAGGGAGTGGTACACAGAGCTCCCGGAGGCTGTTCGTGATTGGGTTGACCAGGCAGGGTTCGGACCCTTTTATACTGGGATATCTCGCTATCCTGCTAGCAGGACATTGATGGGGGCACTTGTGGAGAGATGGTGGGACACCACCAACTCGTTCCACTTCTCTACTACCGGGGACATGACCATGACCCCGTTCGACTTTGCTGTGCTGACAGGGCTTGACGTGGGAGGCTGGGCGATCCCTTATGATGAGGACATGGACGAGTGGGAGGCCGCCTGGATTTATCTGTTGGGAGCTCGCCCACCAGTTGATAGATCCTCAGGCAGAGTCCGGTATACCTGGTTTTCTTCATATTTTAGACAGAGGGTGCCCGAGACTCCCGAGGAGATAGCACAGTACACCCGAGGGTTTTTGATGTTCCTCTTCAGGACCACTCTGTTCGCCGATAGGGGGAACACCGTTGGGCTATATCTGCTGAGTGCCCTGGTAGACCTCTCGCAGGTCAGTCAGTATGACTGGGGTGGCGCCGGCTTGGCTACCCTTTATTGCTACATGAGCGCGACCTCCCGCGGATGTGGGAACATAGTCGACGGCTATTGGAGAGCCTGGGAGGTACTTTCTGCCCTCTTGATTTACATTTCTGCTTTTCATTATTTGTACATTGCACAAACGGCACACTTTACATTCTGTACTCACATTCTGCACTCAGCATTCTGTATTCTGATGGCTTTTGCCCTGTTTTCCACAGTTATGGGTTTTTGCATACTTCCCGACGCTAGCCCCAGAGCTCGAGGTGGAGGTGCCCCTCATGACCCCCTATTCACTCGTTTTTTAGGGCCAGTACCGGCCGCGCCCCCGGGAGACTCTCCCCTACCTACGTCAGTTCTTCGACACAGTGCGGCCGACAGATGTAACGCCTCGACTTCCGGGTCGTTAATAAATCAAATCAACCTCAAATCAACCTTTAGATGCTTCAACTCCAATCGCCACTAAATTTGATCCATGCCTGAAAAATAAATTATTCGGGAAGTATACAATACAACAGGAATAGCAAGGTTCAGACAGAAAATAAATTAACAAAGATCCAGCAATTACACCGATTAGATTCGATAAACAAACATTTACCAAATTGCACAAAAAGTCAACTCGACATATGATAATTTATCCAGAACCAAATACCCGGTCCTACTCGGTACATGACCAATGACTGGCCTCACCCAAGCACAACTGCTTATCTGGGGTATTGGTACAGAGTATATTGGCAAAGTCCACTCGATCCATGTACAGAGCATTTCCACGTCATTTAGTCAGACAAATCAACATTTCCAACACAGATTAACTACACAGAGTTCATCAAATGACTAGAGCAATCAAATGAATCAACAACGAATAATTCCATAGAATTTATCAAACGATCAGAATAATTAAGAGTTTATGGGAATTAAAAATAAACTCTTGCAAAGAGAATTTAGGAAGCTATTGTATACCACCGAATTACCTCAAATCAATCTCCTCCTTCTCCAACACTTGAATCTCGAACTTTCTCCATAAATCTCCAAATTCTAAGCCATAAGGATGTAAGTTTCACAAAATCTACAACTCTCCTCCTTTATGAAATGCTTACTCTCATCTAACCATTCTTAATCTAAACTCAAAAATGTATAACAAATGGAGAGAGATATGGGAAAACCATAGAAAAGAAGTTGAGAGGTGGCTCAATTTATAGCAAACTTGGTGTAACATGGCATAAAAGCCCACTGGTTAGAAATTTGAAAGGACAAATTTGAATATGAATGGACCACTAATAAGGATAGTAAATGAACCACTAATAAGGATATTAAATGAACCACTAATAAGGATATGAATAGACAAGTCACTAGTTGGATTATGAAAAGACACTAAAAATAACGGGTGTCACAATCTAATCCCCTTAAAAACAGTTTCGTCCCCAAAATTCAACTACTACTGCCTTCGAAAAGCTCGGGTTTCACAATAGAGGTAACTTCAAACTCTCAGTTCTCCATGTTTTTCATCTTTGATTTATCTTGTACATCTACGATTTCTGATCGACTTATGCATTGGTTATCCGCAGATCATATGGCAGCCCTGGGTGCCTTTGGGTGGAGACATCCGATTTCAGTTTGCCGGAGGATGGGCCGCCTCTCGGTACAGGATCTTGTTTGAGGGGCAGGCTGGCAGGGCCTGGTTCCTAGGGGACCGCTTCCTGCTGCCAGACTCTGGGCTTCCCCGAGCAGAGTGTTCCCTCAGCACCTCCGATGATATGCGATTCGCTGATAGGCTCCTAGGTCGACATCGCTTCCTGGGTGACTCGACGATGGCCATTTGGGTACCGACGTATTGCTACATTGGAGACGGGAAGTACACGACTTACCGTCACACATACTTGATGCCTCAATTGGCAGGTGTCCGTACTCTTGCGAGGAGGTCTGCCGCATGCCATCCTCGAGTCGCACCCGAGCTAGAGACATTCCTTCGACCAGTAGAGTTGGCACATTGAGGGGTGGGGCTGGACTGGTTCCCCCGATTCCCCGACTTATCATCACGGGATGGCCAGATATCCCGACTGCGCTGACGGGATGGCGATACGGGACTTCCTACCCGATCCCGATAGAGCCTCCTATGCCATCACCCATACGTCAGAGACCCTGACTCACCACGGTATGCTTTACAGCTTTGATTTATCACTCAGATACTTGGACATTTATTCATTCACTGATCGACTTGCACTTGCATCTGCAGCCTACCATGGAGTATACTGAGGGGTTGCTCGGGTTAGTGGCCTCGCTCGAGGGCATGGTCTTGCGGAGAGAGGCGCAGCTGTCTCATCATCGGTGTCCCGGTATTCTTTAGTTTCTTGCATTTATCATACTTCTGATGACATGCTGAACTTGAACATTTCACTGCATTGATTGACCGACTGTATGCGTAGAGCACATCTGACACACACCACATTCATGTACTATATTTGCATACATCCACTCCATGTAGTCTTTTATCTGTGCATATCTGATATACATATTTTGGCTAATGCATTCAAATTGCACTCTTCCTTTTCAGATGCCTCCGATATATACCGGGCCACAGGCCGGGCCACCTGGCCTTCCCGAGGAGCTGGGCCATCTAGGCCTTCTCGAGGAGCTGGGAGAGGGGAGTCGTCTCGCAGACGAGGCGGACGCAGAGCGCATGTCATAGAGGAGGAGTCCAGCGAGGAGGAGGAGTCTGCGCATCCTAGTTAGAGACATCTGCAGGCAGAGAGGATGACTTGAGTCCGGTTCTGAGGCGGAGGTGATGCCGAGGAGGAGTTCCGAGGACAGCAGCTCCAGTTCAGATGATGGTGCTGGTGGAGATGGTGCAGGACTTCTCAGCCGAAAAGGACGAAGAGGGCCTCTTATTCTTGCACTGTGAGAGCACAGATGTTCTTACTTTATTTGCCTTTTTTACTAGTAGTTGTAGCACATTGTACATTATTAGGCAGTTTTATTTTCTGTAAAACTTGTACCCTTGTTGTAAATGTTGTAACAAAGGAAGCATGATGAAATGAAACAGCTTTTGTTCAAAAAGTGTTGTATTTTTATGTTTTTAGCATCGCATCGCATCATTTTGCACAAAAATGAGATTGAATGGAATTGTGCATTGAAAATTGCCAAGTCAGGTAGTGAACCGATGCAACAAACAAAACAACTCAACTTACTAAGAAAGAATAGAACTTAGCAAGTTTACAACTCGATAAGACAAGACACAACAATGTTGATTAACTTACAACTCGATAAGCAAGACACAACAACGTTGATTAAACAAAACTCGATGCGCAAACTCGTCAACTCGACAAACTTAACAACGATAAACTAAACAACTCGGTAAACAAAACAACAACTCAATAAGCAAAATAACAACTCGAAAGCAGGACTTAACAACAACTCAATAAACAAATGCATTTCGGACGATCTGGGTGACGGAACGCATCCGAAACAGAGGAAAACATGCACCTTCAACACTCCCAATGCATGGAAATGCTAGGAACTTTCTTCTAGAAGCTAGAACAAGACCAAAGCCACCCTCCTCTCCATGGCCGACCACCTAGGGAGCTGGCCGACCAGCTTTTTTGCATTGGGGGGAAGAGGTGTGGTCGGCCTCACCAGAAAAGGTGGTCGGCCAACACCTAGCTTGGCAGCCACCAAATTTTCGACACGTGTCGCCCGAACAGTGCTTATCCTCTTTAAAAGCTCCAGCCTTATGGTTCATTCATTTCATCTCAGTTTTGCATCAAAATGGAGGCGTTCCTCATCCAAAATCTCACAGCTTGGATGCTTCTCTAGATGGCTTCGGAAAAGTTGAACTTCCGGGGCTTCGGCTTGAATGCACTATTCACGCTGGGCCGTACTCCGCTGCATCTTCCTTTCCTCCATGCTGCGGCAAGGTTTGGAATCCGGTAATACACGTCTTTAGCTTCAGCGGGCAAGAGAATGTGTCCTACTTTCGAGGATTTCCAAGCTTTGATGGAGTCCGAGCGCAACGAGGAAATCTTGCCTCAACTCCGATTTGGCACGTCCAAGCCTAGGACAAATGTGCGGCCTCACTTTGGCATGACGCTCGATCATTGATTCATGACGGGGAGCTGGACATCCCAGCTTGGTTTGCCGGTTTTCTGATACTGGTACCGTGCAACCACCATTGGCAGGGCTATCGGCGACACGCGGCTTTGCCTATGCTTGCTATCTCATTTCTTGCTTGCCCCGGGCTCCGGTGGATTCAGTGTCCGGTTGATCGAGGTTGCCCAAGGTTTGAAGGAGGGCAAGAGCTGCATTGCCATGACATTGGCTGAGACACTTGATGGGCTTAGACGCTTTTCATCGCCGGAGAACGGCTAGGCTTGCGGGGAGCCCACTACTATTGCAGGTAATGTTTCCACCCAATCTCACATATGTATTGCTCACATCACTCGGCCCTCAGGCTCGGTTTTTTCACAAAACCCTTTTCTTACTTTTCTCTCATCGTACATCTCTCTATTCTTTATTCTCTCATTTTTCATCCCTCCCCAGGTGTGGTGATGGACAAGTTACAGATTGTGGAGTCTTGCCCAGCATACTCAGCTCGCGGCTACTTTTTCGACAACGCCTGGTCGATGCCCTGATGAGGGGTGGTGGTACAACTGGATGTGCAGTTTGTCTGCAAACGCATCGCTTGGCGCTGCCTTGGCTCAATCTGCCGGCAATGAGTTACAACATGACCCGTCAACCTGGGATTCAATTGATTGGCATGACACACTGTGTCTTCTATTTTTCGTTCGGTTCCGGCGCCAGATTCGGACATGATCAGACTTGCCCGCCAGAGGGGATAGAGTATCCTAGCTGCATTCCCAGCCCGAGGCGCACAGCTTGCCCGGTATGCCACAGCATGGAGGACTAGAGAGCTCCTGGCCCCGCTCCCACTTTCAGTTGCACTTTGTCTGATGAGTGCTTGGATTGGCTCAATGAAGAGGCACACAGGAAGGGCCCACTTTGGCATCAGAAGCTTCGACCAGCTCTGGGAGGGGGCGCAGGAACACCTGACTTATCTATGCCCCGGATTTATTGCTTTATTAGTACTTTCAAGTTTCTTTATGAATGTAATAAAAAGCAACTTCAATTTGTATGCAAGAGCAGGAGAACTCTGTATTGAAATCAATGAAATTGAAGGTTGTGGGTACTGAAAATTTTCCGCTTTGGTCCAAAAATGGTCTAAGTTGTAAAAAGATTAATTTTGAACAAAGTCAACTTTTATTAAAACTTTTCAAAACCATTTTCGATATGGATCAGAACTGGACACGCCTGAAATCTGTCACTGAGATGCACAACCCCAGATCCTAGCAACTGGAAAGTTGCCCCTAGTCTGAATTACCGCGACACTGCACAGCAACGGAAAGTTGCCCCTAGTCTGAAATAGCACTGCACCGGAGATCATAACCGAACTCTTGAATGCTGAATAGACAAAGATGACCGAGATGATCAAATGGACAAAGTTGATCGGGGAAAAGTTTATGGCTGAACTTCAGGATGAAGTTGCCTACGTATCCCAAAGATGGGAATCAAGCCTTACGTAGTTCAGGCCTAGGTTCACTCGAGTATTTTCACTCTCCTTTTACGCTCTAACTTTTGCCAAGGCCGCCCTTTGCGGGTTTTCAACCTTGCGAGCTCAGTTTTTATAATTTCAAATTTTTTGTGCTCTAACTTTTGCCTAGGTCGCCCTTTCGGGTTTTCGGCCTAGCGAGCCTCTCAGGGGTAATATTTCTTCAACTTGTCCATATTGATCGGTTGGAGAACTCTAGGCCATCTAGTCCATCAGAACCACAGCTCCACCTGACCAGATAGACTTAATGATGTAGGGACCAGTCCAATTGGGTCTGAACTTGCCCTAGGGTCGTGGATGGGAGCTCGGTTGTCTTTGAGCACCAAATCTCCTTCCTTTTAATTCCTGGACTTAACCTTCTTGTTAAAAGCCCTGGCAATTCTGCGCTGATAACCTTGAACATGGTACAGTGCTTTCAGTCTGCGCTCGTCAAAGAGCATGAGTTCTTCAAATCTGCTCTGTTGCCAATCTGCTTCGGCTATCTGACACTCAGCCAGCACTCTCAAAGACGGAACCTTCAATCTCGATAGGTAGAACGGCCTCCATCCCATAAACTAATGAATACGGAGTCGCCCCAGTAGATTCTAATTGAAGTCCGGTAGCCCCACAGAGCAAACGGCAGCTTATCTGGCCAATCCGGTAGGTTTCCACCATCTTCTGCAATATGTGTTTGATATTCTTGTTGGCGGCCTCGACCGCTCCATTGGTCTGCGGCCGATAGGTGGATGACTTATGAAAAGCCACGTTGTATTTTTCCAACAAATCAATCACTTCCTTCTTGAAGTGGGAACCATTATCTGAAATGACTCGTTTGGGACCCCATAACGACAGATGATGTTGTTTCTGATAAACTTTGCAACGTGCGACGCTTTCAACACCGCATAGGATTGGGCCTCAACCCACTTCGTGAAATAATCTATCGCGACCAGGATGAACTCATGCCCATTCGACCCCTTCGGAGTGACAGCCCCGATCACATCGATTCCCCAAACTGAAAATGGCCATGGCGAAGTCATATTGTATAGCTTCGACGGCGGGATGTTCATGCGATTTGCATGGATCTGACATTTGTGGCATCGCCGAACAAAGCCGATACAATCCTCCTCCATGGTGGACCATAATAACCTTGTCTGAGGATCTTCCGTGCTAACATTACCCCCGTTCATATGCGCACCGCATTCTCCTCCATGGATGGCCTCCATCAGGCATTTTGATTCTTCAGCTTCAACGCACAGCTTATGCATTCCCAGATGACCTCTCTTTTACAATTTACCTCCGCAGATGATGAACTGAATGGCCATTCTTCTGATTGCCCTTTTCCTTGGCATTTGCCCCTGGTGGATCGCTTCTTTCTCCAAAAGTTCCAAATATCGTAATACCAGGGGTTCTCATCTTAACCTCATCTATCGCAGCAATCGACTTGTAAGCCGGCACAAATTTTTGGTCGATAATGACTGGACGCATCTGGACTCCAAACGGGATGTCTATCATGGAAGATAGAGTTGCTAGTGAATCTGCGAACCTGTTGTTCTTCCTTAATAGATGAGTAAAGTTTAACTTCTCAAACCGAGAATTAACAAGTCCAAGGTCTGGTGATACATTATCATCTTTTCTTCTTTGACTTTCCAATCTCCTTTCGCTTGAGATACAACAAGGTTCGAGTCCCCGATGACGTCCAACCGTTTTGCCCCTAATTCTAGGGCTGCTTCTAGACCGGCAATGCATGCCTCATATTCTGCTTCGTTGTTCGAGACTTTGAACCGGAGTTTGAATGCTAGAGGGATACGAAGTTGTCGGGTGCTATCAGCAACACTCCTATCCCTACCCGTACTGGTTTGACGCTCCGTCAAAGTACATCGTCCAAAACTCGTCGTCGATATGCAAAATGGCCTCATCTGGGAATAAGTACTCAACTGCTGTCTCACCCTCACCTCCTCCACTGGATGATCGGCTAAGAATTCTGCTACTGCTCTTCCCTGACTGACTTGCGCGTCACATATTGCAGATCGAATTCGGAAAGCAACAGCAACCAACGAGCTAGCCTACTCGTAAGCGCCGGTTTCTCGAATAGATATTTGATGGGATCTAATCTTGAAACCAACATTACAGAGTGAGCTAACAGGTAGTGCCGCAGCTTTCCTGGTAGCCCATACCAAGGCTAAGCAAGCCTTTTCCAACGGTGTGTAGCGAGTCTCATACTCCAGCATCTTTTTGCTCAGGTTAGTAGATGGCTCTCTCCACTTTGTCCTCTGATTCTTGCGTGAGCATGCAGCCCATTGT
>JAPPVO010007115.1:0-21257 GCA_030407325.1 Camellia japonica
AGACTACCTAATATACCTCTCACACCTAGCACCAAGAAGTGAAAGGAGGATCAAACGGTACAGCGGTAGTCCAGATCCAAGGGTTGTGTTCCCATCGTGGCAGAGCCCATAACCGGTCAGCCTTCTGGCAAGCTTTTCCAAGCAAACCTCCGGGAAACCACTCAGGAATAGCAGATGGTAAACACTGTGACTTAGGCGCACCAATGCAAATGCAAATGAAAAGAAACACATAATTGTAGATAAAATAACATATCACGAGTTCGAGTCAAGTTCTCTAAATCCCCAGTAGAGTTGCTAGAAACTGTGGACTCACCCTTTTTCGTGCCCCGCCTTTCGAAAAGGGTTTGAAAAGAAGGCCTCACAGTTCAGACTTCCGCGATTTAGAATCTAGTCTCACAAGTGCAATGTGAAACTGATAATCACCAAAGAGTCCAAATCTGGCAAACCTTTTTGGAAAATCGATTTTAAATCAAATAATGCCAAAATTGGACTGCTTTGCCAGATAGAGAGTCCCCACCTAAATATTTTATTTTGGGAAAATTTAGGAAACCCTGAGTAATGCCGAAGGCCACATGTCCATCATTGCCAAAGTTGCCTCGGCTCGGGAACTTAGGTACGAAAGGGGAAGGTCTTGAAATGAGCAGCCCCACTCGCCCAATCAAAGATTGGCCTCTACTAATTATGATATGGTATTTTATAAATATTATGTGTTATTGTTCCGATTATTAATCTAACCTTACTATGTGATGCGCACAAGCAAATATAGACTAGTTTGCTCAATTTGGAACAAATTCAACTCTTGTTTGTTTTCGAAAATGGTTTGAAGTTGCCATCCTCAAGTGGGCTTAAAGATGTGGATTTGCCACCAAACATAGTGGGCTTAAAATAGGATTTGCCACAACAAAGTGGGCTTAAAATGCACATTCATTGAATTGTTCCAATTCAAACAACAAGCCTTCATCCACAGACATTTATGCAGTTTAGCAAGTAAACACATAGCCTCATGGCAAGCATGCGAAACATGGCAATATGGCAATCACACTCATACAAGTATGCTAAAGCATAAAACTCACCAAGTACTCCAAGCCAAAACAAAAACTAGTTAGAACGATGCCTGATTATAACTGTACAAGATGCCTAATACAACACATGCAATATGCAATTTGATAGGCTCGGCTACTAATATGGCATATGGATCGATTTGAACAACATGCGATTAAACACGTATTCAAAGAAGTATTGAAATTACAATGCAGTTTGAATGATGCGCCGAGCCTCGGTGCATGCAATACAAATGAATGGATGCAATCATGCAAGCATAAGGTATGTTAATTGAAAATGTCCCTAATCTTACCATCAAAAACGATTAAATAAAAGGGAGAAAGACGTGGGGTTGGAAGACATACACACACGCGCACACTTATTACAGCATTACACCCTCGTGATGGAGGGTTTGAATAAATAAGCTAACTGACTGGCTACGCTAATTAAGCTAACTATTACAACATAGTTTAACCAATTATTCTAAGCTAATTAAATATTACAAATCAGTCAAATCAGCTAAACACTTAACTAATTTAATTACAAAGAAATTAAGCTAATTAATTACAACATAAAGTAATTAACTAACTATTCTACATAAATAATTACAACGTTTGCATGAATTAGTTACCACTAATTAATTAAGCAAATTACAACATAATTCATTATACTAATGAATCAATTAAAGCAATCAAACGCCTTCGATGTGAGCACCAAGGAAGATGGATGGAGGTTGCATGCGCATCGCCTGAAAGTTGCTCTATCTGCCCCAAGCTATCTCTGTTTCACCTTCAGCCACTGCCTCTATTTCTGCAAAACTACACTACTGGTCACACACCAAGGGCCAGCAGTGCATCACTGATGGTCGGCCGAGCCCACAAAGGGCCGGCCGTGCATTGATTTGGTGTAAACTCTGTTTTTGTGCACTGAGGTGAAATCAGTGCAGATAGAGCATTTCAAGTTCTGTTTTTCCTTCATTCCTTCTCTGTCATAGGAAAGCCTCAAGAGAAGGTTGGGATTGACTCCAAAACCATCAATGAACGATGTGAACGCTTGATGATCTCGGATATCATCTTGGACAAAAAATCAAAGAATGCAATGCAAATAGACCACCCCTGCCCTTTTTGTCATTGAATGAACTCAAAAAAGAGGAAGTTGAGACGCTTTAAGGACATCAAAAACACTATGAATTAATGCTTGATGACCCTTGACACAAAGGAACTTGGTATAACGTCCAACCAAGTTCAAGCTATTCAAGCCATTTTCTTTAAGTAGGTTGATCCAAATTTTAAACCAATTGTTTTAGGCCTAGCCATTCATTAGTCCATTTGTCCGAACATGATGTTCAAAGTCCTCTAGTCCAAGAAGTGATGTCAAACAAGAGGTCTCTCTAAAACATGAGAAGGAGACTACACCGTTGACGATGAATCACCGAAGAGATTAAGTCATTAAGTGTAGGTCTCTTTTACATGCCTTAAGTAACCTCAATTGGTTAAAACCATTCTAAAAAATGAAAGATGTGGATTCATTAATTGATTAGTGAAAAATCAGCCTAAAAGCATATGAAATGATCCAAGAAAGCATGTAGAGCAAGAGGTGTGTTAACTATGTAACCTCAAGGGTGCCTAACAAGGTGTGAACCAAATGGAAAGGCTTAGGAAAACTCAAAACAGTCCCAAACACAAGGAAATCAGAGATAAAACATGCATGAAAAGAAGACAAAAGCTAGGAAACAAATATAAGAATTGAATGCTAAATGATAAGAATAACGAGGGGTGGCTAATTCCTCCATTTTTGGACCTTCAAAGCATGATTTTCAGCCCTCTTAAAACCTCTGAAAATTAGTTTGAATACTAAAGAAAGAGAGTGAAAAGGAGAAGAGTTTAGGTTATGAAATAAAGGTGTAGAAAGAGCAAGCTCTTTCTACCCTTTTGGTAACCCTTCCAACTCAACTCTAGCACTTCAAATAAGCTCAAAAACAACCAAAATAACAAGAATGATGGAGTAAAGAACAAAAATGAAAGCAAAGAAAGAGAAAGCAAGCTTATACCTTTCAAGAAGCAAGCTTGCTCTTAGAGTTTCCAACTCAATTTCAATGCAATCTCAAGCTTGAATTACACTGCCTCAAGATCAACCAAGCCTTTAGGATGATCAAACAAGGTTGTATAGGGTGTGTAGTGGTGGTGTAAGCAAACTAGGTTAGCTCAAAGGATGCCTTGCAATGGAAGAAGGAGGAGTCAAGGCTCTCAAGGTGTATATCTCTCTTCTAGATATTTTGTTCAACCCTCAAAACAATCCCAAAGCTTCGGTTTTATAGAATTCAAGCTGAAAAGGTGACAAATATCTTCAAAAATGGATAGCTGGCAACCTCCAGCCCAGAACAGTGTTTATCGCCATCGAAGGCCGGCTGACCATTCATAGCCACGACTGGCTATCACCAATGCATGGTCGGGCCTTGATGGGCTCCCCTGTTTTTTTGGTTCAAACTCAGCTCAAGGTGAGAAATGGTCCAGAAATGAGAGCCAAGGGTTAAAACAAGGTAAATGTTGAAGATGTGAAGCTATTTTGGAAGCCTGATTGATTCCGAACTGCTGCGAATTTGCAATTCAACTTTCATCATCAAGTGCACTGAATCAAGCGTCTAAGTCTAGTAGGCAGTCAAAAGTGGGGTGTTTACAATATGTCAGAGCTCATGATGCACTCCCAGTATGTACTACATTTTTTAGTTTTCCCATCTCTTTCTGATATTTGCTCCTTCTGGACATTGATCATTCCCAATGCATTTGTAGGCACCCCTAGGATTCACCGAGGATCTGCTGGAGCTACTAGCCTCATTTGAGGGTATGATATTGAGGAGGGAGGCACTGCTCAGCTTCCACAACATTCAGGTCATTTCTTTAGTTTTATTGCATTCCAGTCATCAAATTTCCACTGACACACTGAAACTAACATTTCAACTAAAAACCTCCCCACACTACATTGATACACTGCATCTGAAATACTGTACTTCCATCCTGTATCCGTACACTGTACCTGACTTCTGCATATATTCATTCTGCAGACCATACTTGTATCTGATACGCATATTGTGGCTGAAATATGACAACTGTCTTTTTGGGTCCCGCCCATACCGATAGCACCGGCGGCAGCTGCAGCACTTGCACCAGCGATGCCTCCTTCAGCAGTAGGGAGGAAAGACAGACAGGCTTTTGCACGCAGTCGAGCCAGAGCCAGGGGCACCTGAGATGAGAGTGGTCCTTCAAAGCCCATTCTGAGTGATGACGACGCTGAGACGAGCTCTGAAGAGGTAGCGAGTCCACAGTCAGAGTCATCTGAGAGTGGAGATGATGACATTAGCTCGGGTTCCAAAAGTGAGGGTGCTGATGCCGAGGCAAGTTCAGAGACAGAGAGTAGAGATGGCACCAGCTCAGACTCTGGTTCAAATTCAGACAACGGCATTGATGGAGACAATGCCCCTGAGTCCCTTCCTCCGAGGAAGAAGAGGAAGAGGGCATCACAAGCCTGAGGTGACTAGCGCTAATTTTCTTGTATTTTTTTGCTTAGCTTCTTTTTGTTAGTAGCGTTAGCACATTGTACTGTTTCAAACAGGTTTTATTTGCTTCGAAAACTTGCACTGCACTTTTGTAAAAACAACCATAATCGGAATGAAAACTAGTTTTCATTTGAAAAAAATGTTGTATTTTGCATCATAAGCACAGCATCACATGAAAACGGGATTGAATTTGATAATGAAATTTGAACATGGTATTGGCAAAACTCTCTTAATCAGGTAATGAACCAACCAACACTAACAAACAAAGTAATACAGCTCGATAATCAAAATAGCAACAATCCAATAAACAACAAAACAACTCGATAAACAAAACAACTCAAATACAAATCAACAAACATGCTAGAACTAAAAGGACTCAAAACAAAACCTTAAAATCCATAAAGAACTGAACAAAACACATGCCTTCAGCATTCTCAGCACACAGGTGGACAACAGGATAGACAAGAAGGTTGTCGGCCATGAATAAAGGCTGCTGGCCACCAGTGGCGGCCTATCAGCCATCAATGTAAGGAACCTCTAGATTGTTGCCACCTGGCTTCCACTCACTGCTTTATCTTCTACAAAAGCTTCACCTTCATCATTTCTTCTCCAGAGCTCATTTTGGCTGTTGTTTTTTCCACAAATGGAGCCATTTCTTGCCCAAAACCTCTCAGATTGGATTGCAACTTTAGATGGCTTGGAAAAGGTGAATTTTTAGAGTTTTGGCATAAATGCACTATTCCTGCTGAGTCGTACTCCACTATGTTTTCTGTTCCTATATGCCGCAGCTAGATGTTGGAACCCGATTACACACGTCTTTAGCTTCTGGGGACAAGAGATATGCCCGACAATCGAAGAATTTCAAGTGGTAATGGAGTTCCGGTGCGATGAGGAAATCTTACCTCAGCCCTGTTTTGGTCACACTCAATCTCTGGGAAGGATGTGTGGGCTTACTCCACATGAGGCCCGATCTTTGGTTCACAATGGAGAGCTGGACATTCCCAGTTTATTTAATCGATTCTCTGACGCCGGTGACCGAGGCGACCTTCTTTGGTGGGGTTTTCAACAACACGCCCTTTGTTTGTGCATGCTAGCACATTTCCTCATTACCCCTAGTTTTGGCGGGTCTACCAATCGATTAATCGAAGTAGCCCAAGGTTTGAAAAAGGGCAAGAGTTTCATCGGTTTCATGTTGGCCGAGACTTTGACGGGCTTAGATGCCTTTCATTGGTGAGAGGCCACCAAATTCGTGGGTAGTCCACTACTTCTTCAGGTAATGTTTCCCACCCTTTCTGATATGTGTTTCTCACATCTCTCGGCACTCATGCTCTATTTTTCTTTCAAAGCCCTTTTCTCACTTTTCTCTCAACGTACACCTCTCTATTCTTTAATCTCTCTTTTCTTTCATCCCTTCCTAGATATGGCTTATGGACAAGCTAAAGGTAGTGGACCCTTGCCCCGCATACTTTGCCCGAGCATACTTTTTCCACCAACAGCTAGTGGATTTCTTGAATGAAGGGTGATGGTGCTATTGGATGTGCAACAGGTCTGCTGCTGACATTGCTTGGCACTGCCCCTGGCTTAATCTGAGCGAAATGAGCTACCGCATGACTGGACAACCTGGCATTGAGTTAATTGGCCTGACACATTGTGTATTCTACTTTCCGTTCCGGTTCTGGCATCAATTTGGACATGATCAGACTTGCCCCGAGGAGGGAGTAGAATGCCTGGTTTCATTCCCCATCTGAGGTTCACATTTGGCTAGGTACCTCACTGCTTGGAGGACGAGAGAACTTCTGGCTCCTGCCCCTAGTTTCAATTGCGCACTTTCTGGTGAGTGCTTGACTTAGCTCGAAGATAAGGCATAATCCGGGCCCACTTTGGCATCAGAGGCTTCCACAAGCACAAGCGGGGAACACAAGAACACCTAACTCAACTATGCCCCAAATTTATTTGCTTTGATCTTTACTTTTCAAGTTTTATGAATGTAATAAAAAAAGCTTTGATTTGTATTGAGAGTTAGAGAACTTTGTATCGAAATCAATGAAATTAAAGTTATGAACACTGAAAGTTTTCCTTTTGGTCCAAAAATGGTCTAACTTGTAAAAGGTAAAATTTGAGCAAAAATCAACTTTTATTAAAACTTTTCAAATCCATTTTCGATAAGGATCACAAGTTGACACACACGGAATCTATCCTCGAGATGTATAACCCTGGATCCGAAGACAACAAATTGCCTATTGTCTGAATAACACTGTTCAGCACTGTAACTAATTCTCAGAGAGGATCACAACTGAACATTCAGATAAAGAAGTGACAAAGATGTCCTGATCGACATGTGGATAGGACAGTTGAGTTGGAGGTGTTTATGGCTGAACATCAGAATGAAGTTGCCTGCGTATCGCAAAGATGGGAATCAAGCCTTACGTAGTTCGGTTCGAGTTCACTCGAGTATTAACGCTCTCCTTTTGCGCTCTAACTTTTGCCAAAGTCGCCTTTTACAATTTTTAACCTTGCGAGCTCAGTTTTTCTTTATTTCCAATTTTTTATGCTCTAACTTTTGCCTAGGTCGCCCTTCTGGGTTTTCGGCCTAGCGAGCCTCTCAGGGATAATATTTCTTCAACTTGTCCATGTTGATCAGTTGGGAAAATTCCAGGCCATCCAGGTCTATGAGAATAACAGCTCCACCCGACCAAATAGTTTTGATGATATAAGAACCAGTCCAAGTGGTTAAAACTTCCTCCTAGGGTCATGGATGGGAGCTCGGTTGTCTTTCAATACCAAATCCCCTTCCTTGAGATTTTGGGACTTAACCTTCTTATTAAAAGCCCTGGCAATCCTATGTTGATAACCCTGAACATTGTACAATGCTTTCAGCCTTCTCTCATCAAACAGGATCAATTCATCAAACCTGCTCTACTGCAAGTCTACCTCTACTATCTGATACTCAGCCATTACCCGAAGCGACGGAACTTCTATTTCAATCGGCAGAACAGCTTCCATCCCACAAACAAGGAAGTAAGGAGTTTCCCTAATAGACGTTCGAATTGAAGTCCTATAACCCCAGAGTGCAAATGGAAATTTGTCTAGCCAGTCCCTGTAAGTCTCAACCATTTTTTGGAAAATATGCTTGATGTTCTTGTTGGCGGCCTCAACAGCTCCGCTGGTTTGCGGCCGATATGTGGATGACTTATGAAAAGCCACATTGTATTTTTTCAACAAGTCAATTACTTCTTTCTTGAAACGTGAGTCGTTATCTGAAATGATCTCATTCAGGACTCCATAATGGCAAATGATGCTGTTGCGGATGAACTTAGCCACATGCGCTACTTTCAACACTGCATAAGATTGAGCTTCCACTCACTTTGTAAAGTAGTCAATTTCCACCAGAATGTATTCATGCCCATTTGACCTTTTCGGCGTAACTGCGCCAATGATGTCGATTCCCCAGACTAAGAAAGGACACGGTGAAGTCATGTTGTACAGCTTTGACGGCGGAATATTCATGCGATTGGCATGAATCTGGCATTTATGGCATCGCCGAACAAAACTGATACAATCCTCCTCCATGGTAGACTAGTAGTAACCTTGTCTGAGAATCTTCAGGGCTAACATCACTCCATTCATGTGCGCTCCACACTCTCCCCCATGGATGGCCTCCATTAGGCGCTTTGATTCCTCTGCGTCAACACACAGCTTGTGCATTCCTAGATGACCCCTCTTGTACAGTTTACCTCCGCAGATGATAAATTGAATGGCCATCCGCCGTATTGCCCTCTTATCTTTGGCATTTGCCCTTGGTGGATAAACCTCCTTTTCCAAGAAGTTCCAGATATCATAAAACCAAGGGTTTTGATCTTGCACTTCATCTATTGCGGTGATAGACTCATAGGCCAGCGTATATCTCTACTCAATAATGATCGGACGCATCCAAACTCCAAACGGGATGTCTATCATGGAAGATAGACTTGATAAGGCGTTAGCAAACCTATTGTTCTCTCTTAGTAGATGCGTGAAGGTCAACTTCTCAAACCTAGGAATCAGAACATCCAGGGTCAACCTTTTTGCCCCTAGTTCCAGGGCGTCTTCCAAACTAGCAATACACGCCTCATATTCTGCTTCATTATTAGATACCTTGAACTGGAGTTTGAAGGCTAGGGGTATGTGGGAATTGTTGGGTGCTATCAGCAACACACCTATCCCATACCCATACTAGTTAGACGCTCCATCAAAGTACATTGTCCAAATCTCTTCCTCAACTTGCAGAATAGCTTCATCTGGGAATAGGTATTCTACTGCTTCATCCACTTCTATTGGGTGATCTGCCAGGAACTCCGCTATGGCTCTCCCCTTGACACACTGGCGAGTAACATACTTCAGGTCAAATTTGAAGAGAAGGAGCAACCAACGATCTAGCCTATCCGTAAGCACTGTTTCTCAAAGAGATATTTGATGGGATCTAATCTTGAAACCAAAATTACGGAGTGAGCTAACAGGTAGTGCCTCAACTTCCTGGTAGTCCATACCAAGACTAGGCAAGCTTTCTCCAGCGGGGTGTAAAGGGTCTTATACTCCAGTATTTTCTTACTCAAGTAATAGATGGCTTTCTCCACCCTATCCTCAGATTTCTGAGCAAGCATGCATTCCATCGTTGTGACCGTTACTGACAGATACAAAATCAAGGGCTTCCCCGGCTTTAGCGGCGACAACACAGGTGGATTCTGAAGGTACTTCTTCATCTACTCAAAAGAGAATTGACATTGGTCATCCCATCAAAACTTATTTCCTTTCTTCAGGAGACCAAATAGTGGTTCACAAGTCAAGGTTAATCTAGAAATAAACCGTCTTATGAATTGCACTTTACCCAAAAAACCTTGCACCTCCTTTTCAGTCCTTGGTGGTGGCATTTCTAGGATGGCCTTGATTTTGGAAGGATTTGCCTCAATGCCCCTCTGCGTGATCAAGAAACCCAACATTTTCTCTGTTGTTACACCGAAAGTGCATTTCTGCGAATTCAACCTCAACCGGTATTCTCTGATTCGTTGAAAGAATTTCTTCAAGGCAGTGTAGTGGCCCTCTCTTTCCTTGGATGTGACAATCATGTCGTCCACGTACACCTCAACCTCAACCTCTTTATGTATCATATCATGTAGAATTGTTGTTACAGCCCGTTGATAGGTAACCCCGACATTCTTTAGCCCAAACGGCATCACTCTTTAGCAGTAGGTTCCCCATGGCGTAGTGAAAGCAGTTTTCTCCCGTCCTTAGATGCCATCAGAATCTGGTTGTACCTGGAAAATTCAACCATGAAGGAGAGTAAGGCATGGCCTGCGGTGAAGTCCACCAATTCATCGATGTACAGCAGAGGAAAGTCGTCATTCAGACTGGCTGTGTTAAGATCTCTGAAGTTCACGCACACCTGAATTCTGTCATCTTTCTTCGACACTGGAACAATGTTCGCCAACCAAGTTGGATACTCAAATAATAGCAAGGACCCTGCATCTATCTGCTTGGTGACCTCTTCCTTAATCTTCAAAGAACAATTTGGGCGTATTCTCCGCAACTTCTATTTGATGGGTCGGGCCTCGGGGTCAAGAGGGATCTGATGCTGTACAATCTCAGGATAAATTCCAGGCATGTCTTCGTAGGACCACGCGAAAACATCTTTGAAATCTTTTAATAAAGCGACTAAGCGCTCACACTCCTCCGAAGACAACGTGGACCCGATCTAAACCCAACGTGGATCCTTCTCACTACCCACATTAATAGCTATGATTTCATCAGCGAGGGGTTTTGCAAACCTCTCCTCCTCTCGATTAATCAAAATTTTCAAAACCAGAGGAATTCCTTCCTCATTGTTTTCATCAAAATTTTGAAAATCATGATCAATGCAATAAACAAGAGGCACAGAGAAATACTTAGAATCTGCAGTGGCATTCTTATTCAAAAGGTCTAGCTCATCTGATTCTTCGTTTACAACCGACTTAAAAGAAAAAGAAAAGGACGACCTCGACAAAACCTCAGCATCTGGGGTTATCAACCCCACGAATACCGGACCCAGACTTAGAAGAACCAAAATCTGATTCCAACTCCACAGACTCTGTGGAATCAGATTCTGGTTCACTACCTGACTCGGAACTGCTAGACAAGTAGCCCTCCTCCAGCTGCCAAATGAGGGATGGTGCGTCAGATGCATCTAGGATACTGCTAGAAGGGTTCGCACTCGTTGGTCTCCGATCATGGAAACGGTCTGGTTATCCCCCAAGCTCTCTAAGTCAATCTGAGGATCCGAAAGGAGACATGCCACTGCTGCTCCTACTTCAAACTCGTTGCTATCGGAATCACTTTCTGTGCTCTTTGCTGCCTCAGCGGTTAGTTAAGTTTATTGTTCTATATCACTGTCTTGCAGCTGCAAGTCAAAGAAAATTTCAAAGCTAGGAAACCGCTACTTCTCAGAGTTGAACCAGGGTTCGGGGAAACCACAAAATGGGAAGTCTTCACCCTCCCAAACAAAATGACCATTCAGGGTTCCCCGAATTGGTCGGTGCACAAGCTCGTAGCGCTTTCCAGTCGGCTTAGCTCTGGTTCTTCTGGCCATTTCTTTCCCTTTCCTCACCAAGTCCTCTTTGGTGGGTGTATAGCCAATACCAAAGGTATGTGGGTTATGTGGGACATCGACCAATGCAGTGATGCCCTTCCGGTCGCTTCTCCCTAATCCCATTTCGGGCATGTATTGGAGCTTGTTCATGAAGTACACAGATTGAGCGCTGACATACAAACCCTTATCAACAGCCAATATATTCTGAACTATTCGGGTCTCAGCCAAGGTAAACCAAGAAAGGAAAACATCATCTTCGCCAAGCACAATCTTCAGCTCAGGTGTAGTGACCTCTGGCGGAGGATGTATAGCTGAATTCCCAAAGACTATGTGTAGACACCCCATTTTTTACCGACCTTAAGAGTCAGACGTCATCGATTGAGCGCTCAGTGATTGCGCATGTTGTGCTCGTTCTGAGGTTTCAAAGTTTCGGCTGAGGTCCTTACCCTCGGACCTCGGGACCCTTTTTGCTTTGCCTCAGTTTGTGGACCAGGTCTTGCTTTCTCTTCTGGGAGGGAGGGAGAGGTCTTGTAGACCATCTCTCAGTGGCCGTAGGCTACTTTTTGTGGTCACAGGCCACTGTTCATGTTTGGAGACCAGTTTCCGATTTTCGGAGCCGTCGGCCGCACGCCTCAGTTCGGGACCGCTTAACATTCTCCGTTTGGTACGGTTTTCGGCACACACCTTGCTTCCTCTGTCTAGAGGGACACTGCGGCCCGGGAGACCACCTTTGTGGTCACACGCCACTTTTGGTGCTTAACAGCCTATTTTCGGGGCACCCGGCCGCGCGTTTTACCCCCCGAACCCTCGTTTTGCATTGGTGTTGGTTCATTTTTGTCATGAACCTTGTTTTCATTGTTTGGAAAGTGGTACAAGGGTGGGAGACCACCTTTTCTCTTGTAGACCACTTCTCTCTCCGCCAGTCGATTTTCTCGTCGGGAAACTGGTCTCCTTGATTTTTGAGCCACATTTGCTGGTCTCCCACCATACCACTAGCTTGCATTTAGTTGGGAGACCATCAAATGGGCTGACCGACCACTTTTCCTTGAGGGAGACCACTCACCCTGGTCGGCCGACCAGGGGAAGTGGTCGGCTGACCACCTTAACTGGTCGGCCTGCTCCCTCCAGTTTTGTCTCTGTGAGTTGTTGCCAACTGTGTTAGCTGGAAAGCACAGACTGCATCCTCCATGCACATGTATGGAGGATCTTTGGCCTTGGTTTTTAGCTTCTTTGAGAAGCTTTGGCCTCCTTTGTCTATAAAGGAAGGCCTCCCCTCCTTTGGGAGGGTTCAGATTTTGTTTAAGGCAAAAAATATATATCTCTCTATATCTCTATACTTTGAGCAAAAAGGGGTGTTATTCTTGACCTATTGCACACAACCTAATAGCCTAGCACCCTCACCTTGTTACTAAGCTACTGGAGCGTCTTGAGAGAGCTCAAGGGTTGGGTTTTTGGTCCAGAAACTTGCTGGTTTTTACTGAGTTTCAAGGGTAATCACTTTTCCCCCTTTTAAGCATTATTTTGATCCTTCTCTTAGCCTCATTTGCATGCTTATTTGAGGTTTGTTGTCAACTAAAAGAAGCTTTATTTTTAAGCATTATTCATGTTTGTTTAAGGCTGTTTTCCTGTTGGAGGTCATCTACCCTCTTGCATGCTTCATTTAGTCTTGTTTTGAGCCATGCCTTAAGGCCTTTGCGTTGACCTTTGCTTGGCCTTTTAGCCACTGAAATCTAGTAGATTTTCAGTGTTGGCATGCTGTTCTGAGGTCCAAAATCAGAGAGGGGTGACCCTCTCTCTTTTGGCCTTGTTTGTTTGCATATTTGGCCTTTCCAAGGAGCCTATATTTTCATACTTCCTAGCCTTGGTTCAGGCCATTTTTAGTGACTTTTAGGACCTTCCTAGACTCTGTCTAGGGCTGGTTTGGTCACCTCATGTTTGCCTCTTGCATGTATGGAATAATCCTCTTCATAGCTTATCAAAGGAGCATGTCATTCTTGCATGTATTGGTCATGTTTCAGTGGGTTTTTGGTCATTCTTTGGCACATCATAGCTCTTTATTTGGCTGGTTTAGTGGCCCCTTGAATGCTTCACATGCTTGTAGTGTAAACCATGCTCACTAGCTTACATTGCATGTTGTTTTGGCCATTGATTCTAGCATATTTTGGCCATACTTCAAACTAGTTTTGTTCATATTTTGGGCTGCCTTAGCTTTGATTTGAGGCCTCTTGGTCGAATGATACTTGCCATGCATACTTGTAGTGTAATATCCTTGCCTAGCCTTGAGTTTTGGAGCCCCTTGCATGCTTAACTTGAGGTGTTTCCATGTCTGGCATCATTGAGCATGTTATTTTAGAGCCTATACTTGTGCGATGTTCCCATGTTTTTCACTCTTTAAATGCGTTTGAGAGTTGTGCTTGTATACCTCATTTATGGGCCATTACATGAGCTTCATTTTTGTGCATTTCAAGCCATCATCTTAGTCCATTTTGCCACTGTTTTGGGCCTGCATAGGGTCTGTTTGGAGTTGGTTTGGCCATTTCAGCATTGCCCTGCATGCCTATAGTGTAATACACTTCACTAGCTTCGGTGCTTGAGCCATTCAACATGCATTACATGAGTTGTTTGCATAACTCGGGACCATTTTGTATGTCATTTCAATGCTGGAACATGTGTTGTTGTATGCCATATTTCATCCTTTCCATGCTTTCATACAGTTGTATCTTGTGCCCTAGGCTTTGGGCCCTTGCATCTTGCATGTTTGCATGTGTTTTGTTGCCTCATTTTCATCATGTATGGCCACTGATTTGGATGTGGCTGAGGCCCATGCATTTTGGTTTAAGTCCATTTTGCATTGAGTATGCCATTGTAGTTCATAGCATTGAGTATGCCGCGTTGTCGCATGTTTGATCATTACATTGCGCATGCCTTGTTCACTTCATTGTGTATGACAGTCTTCACATGTGTATTGTGTATGACATATAGTATCATGTGCATTGAGTATGCCATTGTTAGTTCGTAGCATTGCGTATGCTAGTTTACATGTTTGCACGTCATCCTTTGCATGTTTGTATGACTTGGTTGCATCGCCTTAGGATTGCATGCTTGAGGTCGCATTGTGCATGCCATTCTACTTGTTGCATTGTGTTTGGAATAGGAGTTAGTCCAAACATGGGAAACGAGGGACGTTTCATACTGCAAGTGATGAAACGTGCCTCGATTCTCGGTCGCCGACACTCTTGACTAACACATGATGGAGTTTAGGCATTTATGTGTTTATATGTGCATTCATTTCACATTGAGTCGTGCAATCCGACTCCTCGGCCATCATGCATCGAGATGCGTGATTGGTGGCCCGAGGATCAAGGACTACACTCCCTAGAGCTTATGCAATGATGGGGAGAATGGTCGTGCACACGTGTTGCAAATACCTTGCTTTCTCTCTCTCTCTCTTGCCTTTGTTGCGAAAATGCAGAAACCAGGAGAAGAAACTGGTCGGCCGACCAGGTTTTCTGGCAGGCCGACCACCTTTTCTGGTTTTCACCACCAAGGGTGGTCGGTAGGTGGTCTCCAATGCCTATAGCTGGTCGGCAGCCTCCCCCTAGATTCCAGGGTAGAGTTTCATCTCCTTGGAGCTTTGTGCAAGTTTCTGAAATCAATTGCAAACAAAGGCGAGCTGGGGCATCGCGATGGATTTCCCGACAAGGCGACTCGAGCATGCATGCATCCTTTATCATTCAAAGCAGAGCTGAGGCAGCCCATTTTACATAATTTGCATGCTAGTTTAGTTAT
Organism: Camellia japonica; assembly: GCA_030407325.1. NCBI lineage: Eukaryota > Viridiplantae > Streptophyta > Magnoliopsida > Ericales > Theaceae > Camellia > Camellia japonica. The sequence goes on from JAPPVO010007115.1 coordinate 14,982, forward strand.
TTTGTTAATTAGCTAGTGTTGTATAATAATTAGTTAATTCGATTCTGTATTATTTATTCGGACACCCCGAGAGAGGGCAATGTTGTTATAAGTGTACGTTTGTGTGATGTATGTCTTCCAACCCCACGTCTTTCTCCCTTTTATTTACTAGCTTATGATGGTTAGTTTTAGGGCACGTTTCAATCAGCGTCCTTATGCTCGTATGTTTGCATCCATTCATCTGTTTTGCATGCACCGGGCTCGGCGCATCGTACTAACTGCATCGTATTTCAATTCCAAGTTGAATACATGTTACCTGTAGCATCTCACATGCCATCTTAGAATAGCCGAGCCTATCTTAGTTGCATTCTTGCATGTGTTGCATTAGGCATCTCACATAGCTAGGATTTATGCATTTTCTAATTAGCTTCTTTCTTTGGCTCGGAGTACTCAGTAAGTGTTTATGCTTTAGCATCCTTGCATGCGTGTGAGCGACTGCCATGATAGCATGCTTACCATGAGGCTATGTGCTTATGTGATATAACTGCCTGAATCCCTGTGGGTGAAGGTTGGGTTGCTTGAATTGGAATAATTAGTCGAAACCCGTGTTTTAGCCTACTTGCGAGTAGCAAACTTTAATCCATTTTCAAAACAAACGGATATGCGATGCTTTGTTCCAACTTAGGCAACCTAGTCTATACTTGTATGCTTTGCACATCACATAGTAATTCTAGGTTAAATAACTGGGATAAGAGCACATGTGTTTTCAAAAACAAGATATCATGCTTAGTAGCGGCCGATCTTTGATGGGGCGAGCGGAGGTGCTCATGAAATGACCTTCCCCAATCGTACCCAAGTTCCTGAGCCGAGGCAACTTTGGTGATGACGAACACGTGGCCTTAGGCACGAGTCAGGGTTCCCTAAATTCCCCCAAAATAAAATATTTAGGTGGCGACTTTGTATCTGGCAAAGCAGTCCATGTTTGGCACTTCTTTCTAAAAAATCAGTTTTTCAAAACGATTTGCCGGATTTGGACTCTTTGGTGATTTATAGATCTTGCATTGCACTTTACGAGATTAGATTCAGAACCATGACATCGAGTCCGAACTGTAGTGAGCCTAATGAACAAAAAGGAATTTTCCTGGGACATTCGGGGACGTCTACAGTTTCTGGCGACTCTACTAGGGAGTTTAGTGAACTTGACTCGAACTCATGATACCTTGTTTTGACTACACTCATGTGTTTCTTTGCATTGCATTTGCGTTGGTGCGCCTAGGACACCGTGTTTGCCATCTGCTATTCCTGAACGGTTTACCGGAGGCTCGCTTTGAGAAGTGTGCCATAAGGCTGACCGGTTACGGGCTCTACCACAATGGGAACACAAACCCTGGTTTTTACCGGGGCACCATTTTTGACCATTCGACCTAGTGCATATTCGGAATCCGTAGTGACCATTCCAAACTAGGACAGGTTGCTCACCCGATTATAGGTTGTTTGAAACCGCTGCGTGCGTAGTGAAACCCTAGCTCCTAACAAAATAAGACAGGGAAAATAAGGGTGTTTTGGCTCTCACTTGTTTGCTATTTGCTTTTAGAGTGTGTCTCTACAGGAATGCATGTATCAGTTTGCAAGTTTGGGCATCAGGCCTGCGGGCACCAGTGTTTTGAGAATCAGTTATATCTGCAGGTATCAGATTCAGATTTGGGGCAGTGATTTGGGAAACAATGACCAGTATTTGAGAACAATATATTCAGCTTACATGTGCCAACTGTGTGTTGTCATGCCGACCGTGTGTTATGTTTATTTAAGCCATTATGCTGTCCGTTTCTGGTTGTTTATTTCCTTATTATGCTTTATTTATCTTTTTGGTAGGTAGTTCAGCACAATTGCTTCCGACCAAGCAGATATTTCCAAAGCACTCTGGACTAGAGGTCGCAGACTCCATCGATCTGAGGATCTGGTAAACGGATAACCAGTGTTCCATTCTTTACCCCCGGTTACTAGACAGAGGGCAGTTAGGCAGAGGATATCAGTTCAGCAGTCAGTTCAGAGGGCTTTGTCTACCCCACCTGAGTACAGTAGGGATCGGAGTTCTGTTTCTCCCACAGAGAGGGAACATATACCGTCAGCAAGATCAGGGTAGTATGGAAAGAATCGAAGAGATGATGCGTCAACTCCAAGAAAGTATGAAAATCATGCAGCGGGACGCTGTCCGCCAAGCAAAATTTGCCAAACAGCAGGCCGAGGTCATGGCCTAGCAGGCAGAGCTAATCACCAGACTCCAGCAGCAAGCCGGGGCATCCGCTTCACACCAACCCCCTTCCCCACTGAGGGTTCCAATACCCGGGGAGACGGCGAATGTCCAGAATGTCCAGGAGGATACAGACATCCCAACAGGGCCGGCTCCGCCCCCAATTCTACCTCAACTATCCAAGGCACCCACTCCTATCAATCAACCGGATTCTCCCTTTGAATTCGAGGTGGACCCCACGGCATTAAAAGTGAGCAAGCTTGAAAAGCTGTTTAAGAAATCTCAGGGTGTGAAGTCCATCCCGGACATCGAGAATGGGTATATCGACGTAGCCATGACGCTACCGGACAGATTTAAGATGCCACATATTGACTGCTTTGACGGGTCCACGGGTCCGGGGATCCCATGGTGCACTTACGGCTGTTTTCAGACATATTAAGGCCGATGGGGCTCACCAGACTACAAAAGCTTTCTTTATTCGGCCGGACCCTGTCGGTGTGGCGGCCATCTGGTACGTAAAACTGGAAGACAATGTTAAGAGGAATTGGGATGAGATGGCCGAGGCTTTTGTCGCTCAGTACTCCTATAATACACAGAGCGAGATCACAACCCGTGATCTTGAGACGACTAGGCAGGAGCCTAAGGAGAGTTTTTCTGACTTCGTAACCCGGTGGAGGGCCAAGGCCTCAATGATGACCACTAGGCCCACTGACAAAGATCAGATTCAGATGATTGTGCGCAATCTCTAGCCCAAGCTTATGCAGAAAATGATTGTTCTCCCCTTCCCCACCTTTTCAGATTTACATGAGATGGGGGTACAAATTGAGGATGCTATGAAATAGGGTTTGATTGACCAAGATAGAGAGCAACCCAGGAGAACCTTCAACCGCAACACCAATACAGGCACAAGCAATGCCGCAACCGCCAGAGCTTCAGAAGTAAGCATGGTCACCACCACTCCCCCAAGAACCCTTGCGGCTACACCATTCTCCGATGCGTCCGAAAGTAGCTCGCAAACAACCAAACACCAACCTCGAGGCCAAAGAACCTTCACTCCGTTATATATGCCCCTGTCCAAAGCTCTGGGGGTTTTAATCAGGAAAGGGCACTTGAAGCCCCTGGAGCCGCGGCCATTGCCGAATCCACTTCCCCCCTCCCATAATCCAGCCAAATACTGCGCCTTTCACCAACAGCACGGTCATGACACCGACCAATGCTTCCGATTACGTCATGAGATTCAAGATCTCATTGATAATAGGGTGATTGTGCCTCCAGAGAAACCCAATGTCACAGCCAACCCTCTCCCACCACACAACCAAGCTGTACCTCCCAAACGCATCATCTTTATCCAGGCCGGGGTCACGTCATACGACCCCAGCATATATATCACCCCATCTAACCTACCCAAGCTGGAGGTGTTCCTTCCTGATAGCACTGACTTGTGCATGTTGGACATCTCCCGAACCCAACCCAAACCAATGGTGGTGGCTGTCGAAGACAGAATATGGATGATTTCGGAGGAAAGTGGTACAGTGGATTCAGGGACTGAGGAATTGGGGAGCTTTGCTGAGGAGGTGTACAATCCGAGTGGCTACATTGCGTCAGCGGGTCAGATTAGGCCAAATGTGGAATTGCCGATGGGGGTAGAAATTTGTGTACTACGGGGGATGGACTTGATCAGAGGATAGATAACTTAGTAGTTCTGGAAAGGGACATTGCTGACCTTCAAATTTTCAACGAACAAGATCCGGGGGACATGACAGTCAACTGGTTCGATTTTGAGGAGTCAGCAGAGGTCACAGGGTGGCTTAACGACCAACCAGATATTGTTGAAGAATCTCAGTTGGAAAAGGGCCCGTCAGGGGCAAGGACATCAATTGTGGCCAGAAGGGCCGGGGATCAGAATACATCGCCGGAGAGCGCCAGTGCCAAGAATTTCGCTCAGGATTTGGGCATTTTAAATACAGGGAATGTTGAACAGCAAACTGTACTGACACAGTTGGAACAAGAAGGAATCGAAGACTCTGAGAGAACCAGAAAAGCCAAGGCCCCTGTGGGGACTGAACCTGCTATGTGCACAAAGATAGAGCGTGCTGCGAGCACCTGGACGGAAAGTACTACGAGTACAAGGATAGTTACAATGAAGCCGAATAGGTGTCTGTTGGCTGCCGATGGAATGTGGTGGGAGGACGATGATCTATGTCTTGCCCACACAGATGAGGATTGGGGGAGCAATCAACTGGACGATACCTGGTATATTGGCGGAGTTGACCATATGACTAGGAGTGGGCGGTATTTCAAGCCCCCACACCTAGATCAGCCAGAGGCATCCGGGAAGGACAAGGAGGCGGAAAAGCAGAAAGAGAAGCTACTTGAAGAAGAGGCCGTGCTGAAACAGTTGAAAAAGACACAAGCAGACATCTCCATCTGGGGACTGCTTATGGCTTCACGTGTGCATAGATAGGCTGTCCTATCGGCAATGGACAAGGCAAACTCTTGATAGACACCATGCCTGAACAACTGGTGGGCATGGTTTTTCCGGGAGGAGGTTCCCCGGCGTTGACTTTTTCTGACAAGGAACTACCGCCTGAGGGCTCGGATCACAACGAACCGCTCTACATCTCTGTGGAATGTAGAAGCAAATGGACACCGGTAGTTCTTGTCGATACGGGATCCGCTATTAACGTATGCCCGTCAAGGACGGCATATGCAATCGGGTTGAAGCCCGTAGACTTTGTGCCAATAGGCCAGGTGATAAGGGTGTATGATAACACAAGCAAAGAGGTGATGGGAACTGTGAAAATTCAAACTCAGGTTGGTCCGGGACAACACGAAATTGACTTTCATGTCTTGGACGTTCCCGCAACCTTTAACCTACTTTTGGGGCGGCCGTGGCTGCACCAGGTAAAGGCAGTCTCTTCCACCTTGCACCAAATGTTGAAATACCCCCGGGAAGGGAGTGGCCATTGTTTTTGGAAATTCATTGATTCATCCACTACCAGAAGTATCTACGCCATTTTTGGAAATCGAGTACGGTATGGAGGATGTGTTCTCGTCGAGTTTTACCTTAGCCCAAGCTCGAGTTGTATAGAACATCTTGGCTGTTGATGAGGGGTTGTATGTTAGCGCTCAATCAGTGTACCTCATGAACAAGCTCCAACACATCCCCGATGGGATTAGGGAAGAGTGGCCGGAAGGGCATTGTAGTATCGGCCGAAGTGCCACACAACCCGCATACCTTTGGCTTGGGTTATCTGCCCACCAAGGAGGATTGGGTAAAAAAAGGCAAGGAGATGGCCAGGAGAGCCAGAGCAAAGCAGGCAGGGAAGCCTTATGAGTTAATGCACCGACCCATCCAGGGTACCCTAAACGGACGCTTCGTCCGGGAGGGGGAGGACTTTCCATTTTGTGGCTTCCTAGAGCCATGGTTGAATGCCGAGAGGAGGCGCCTGCTGGGGTTTGAGATCTTTTTTGACCTGCAGTTATCGGGGGACGATGTTGCCGAGGAGCAGATAGACCCATCAGTTGAGGTTGAGCAGAATGAGAAAGCGGATTCTGAGAGCACCGAAATTGAAATGGGGGTAGTGCTGGCTTGTCTACTTTCAGATCCTCCGATCGTACAGAAGTTCTTGGGGGATAACTTCTCAGTGTCCATGATTGGGAATGAAACGGCTGCGAGCCCACCTTCAAGCATTTTGGATGCATCCATCGCACCCTCTCTCATCTGGCAGTACGAGGAGGGATTTTTGTGAAATAGCACTGGGTCAAGTAGTGAGCCGAAATCTGATTCCACCGAGTCTGTGGAGTCGGAATCAGGTTCCAGCTCGTCTGAGTCTGAGTCCGGTATTCCTGGGGGTGATAACCCGGAGGCCACAGTCCTATTTAGGTCGTCTTTTTCTTTCTCTTTTGAGTCTATTGTAACAGAGGAATCAGACGATTTGGAAATGATTAATGAGAATGGAATGGCTGTGGCTTCTGAGTGCTTTTCTGTGCCTTTGATTTATTATATTAATCAAGACTTTCAAAATTTTGATGAAAACGACGAG
>JAPPVO010007116.1:0-20680 GCA_030407325.1 Camellia japonica
GAGAGACAGAGGACAGAGTGATGAGAGGTAGAGGAGAGGTAGAGAGAGAGAGAGAGAGAGAGAGAGAGAGTAGTGGAATGATAAAATATGAGAGAAGAGAGGAGAGATAGGCAGGAAACATAGTTTGGACCAAAAAAATCTGATCATTAATTTTGTGGATGGAATGATCTGAATCATTGATGATGCCATGTAGGACAAAAATATACATAAATTCAAAAAATGTTCTGCCATATTATATAGATATATATATACTCTACATTTAACGATTTCGGTTTAAACCCGACCCATTTCTTGCTTTTGAACTTGAGAATCCATGTCCTTAATTATTGTTCATCTCATTTTCAGCTTGTTACTAGTTGAGTTTGGTTATTTGGGAGTTGTGATTGCGTTTGAAACAGATTGGGAAATTAGTTTTTCAAAGAGTTGTTGCCTAAATTTTTTACTTGTTCACTTGAGCGGTCTTTCTTGCGCTCGAGTGATCTTTTATAGTCTGCAAAACTACTAGAAGTGTGGTATCTTCGTTCGAGCGGTCCTTCTTGTGCATGAGTGGTCTTTTTTGGGAGGGTTCATTGTGCACTCGACCGGTGGTTTTGGTCGCTCGAGCAATGTCACTTATTGTGTTTGACGCTCGAGTGGTGTATTGGTCGCTCGAGCAGTCTGTGCATATATCATTCCAAGAAAAGGCCATTTTGAGTCACTTTTTCATTTCTCTCTCTCTCTCTCTCTAAAAACCCTAAATCCACACACACACTCTCTCTAGTTCTTACCTTCTATCCCTAAATACTTTCATTCCTTTGATTTTTTTCACCCTAGCTCTTTAGAGAAAAAGGTAGAGCACGTCGAGGGCTTCGTCTCAATGGAGGAATTGTTGTTTTCGACTTCGCCAAGCTTCTACCTCTATTCCCTCTTGTCTTTTACTTTGAGGTAGGGATTTCTTCAACCTTTAATATAGTTCTTAGCTTAGTTATTTACTCTTTGAAATATGTTAGTGACTTGGGGGGTTTTTTGTTGAAACTTGGGTTTGGCTTTGGAAAGTAAAATAGGGGTTTTTCAAATAAATGCTTGAGAATGTTGTAGAAGGGCATTTATTGTTGGGTTGTGTGGAAATTGTGGAAACTTACTATTTGAATGAGATTTTAAAGAAGAAAAGAGATTTTGTTGAAAATTATTGATATTTGATTTATAGAAGTAAAAGAAAAGATGTTAGGCATTGAATAGATATAGAGAATGTATTTATTGATGATAAGAGTGGAGTTGAATATTTATTGTCACTTCCATTTTGAAAATGTTGAGATTTTATCTATTGTTAAATAAAATATCTGTTAAATAGAAATATCTGTTTTAGGCTATCGGTGGAGGATAGTCTTGATTGTTGTAGACATTGCATGAGGATTAGGTTAAATTGAAACCAATTTCTCATACATCTTGCATCAAGCATCGTTTCATATTGAACATCGAAAATGTATTGATTTTGAGAAAATGGGGTGAATACTTTAGAGAATCTAGTTAGCGGGTGTAGTTGTAGTTATGATGTTGGCCTATGTGTCCTTGGAGAAAGTATAGAAACCCACACGGTTGGGTGTTGATCCTTCCGATTAGTACTAGTAAAATGGCTTTGGTGTTGCTTGTATAGCCTATTGGCAGACACGTACCTAGAGATTCTCAGTGTTGCCATGTTTTCTATTATAAAATGATTATTTTCATGAATTGATTTATAATCTGGCATTGCATTGTTTTGATATGGAAAATGAGGAATGTTTGACAAATGGCATATATGTGCATTCACCTTATAACTTTGTTAAGATTCATATATTGTGTTAGGGTATCTCTACTGGGTTTTGGCTCATCCTATGTGCAAAACAACTTTAAGGTGCTGATGATATGCCTCCACCAAGGACATAGCTTGGGAGGACTTGGCCAAGGGCTTCATTTTTTGTTTATTTGTTGTAATTAATTTTGTATAAGCCATAAGCATTACTTGTATTGAGTTAAACTCATTTTGTTGTATCCAAGCATCAACTTGGAAAGATGTAGCCATTATGGCATATAATTATTTGGTTTTACTTTTATTATGTATCCATGTCATATGCTATAGATTCAGGATTTAGGATTTATAAATGTATATCACATATGTCATATACAAAGTTATGAATGGAATAGAAGATATGATGTTGTTGATCATTTGTAAGTAATGTTATGAGACGGGTTATTGTTATTTATTTTGGGGCATTACACTCTATGATGGTATGGTTACTCAATCTTCGTAAAGACAATAAAATTCTAGGGATAATTAGAAAATAGAGTGATTTGGGTCAATTATTTACAAATTAATAGAGAATCATAATTGCAAAAGCATGGAATCCGTGGTTGTAATTACTAGAATTTTTTTTTCCCCTCTTTTTCTTCTCTCTTCCATTATCTACAACTATTGGCTAACCCTTCCTTACCCATCTCTAGTTGTTAATCACCTTTCCACTTACCCCCAACATCTCTATCACCACCCTCCACACCTCCCTATCCTCAACGCCTTTGCCCACCTATAGTGTCCCGGATCTTAAATCCAACTTGTTTATGTTAATTGGTACCCGTTACCTTATACTTGTATTATTTTCAAACTTTTGGAATTGATGGGTTTGCATTTGACCTTTTTGTTATTATAATTAGGACCTTTTTCTTGGTGTTTGGTGTCTTGATTTATAAGTTAACATGATGGTTGGACAAGATTGGATCAAAAACCCCAAATTCAAATATTTATTTTTTAGTAGTGTTCACTCTTTTACGCTTTTCTATCTCCACCCTTTGAATCTTGATATGAGTTCAGAACCATTGGAAAGCTTTTGGAACTTGAATTTAGATACAAAATTGACCAAATTCTAACTCTGAAAGAGGGAGATACGCTTGTTTGAATTTTACTATGTAAAAGTTGTCTAGGTCAGTCAGCACGTGCAAAATATATGTTCCGCATGAGCAGATTATGCAAGTGAGCATTTTTTGTTAGACAAATCCGTATTTATGGCTAGAAGCTCTGTACGAGCGGACATGGGCTATAGACCTTGATTTTTGAACCATTCCCTCAAAATCTAATATTTTTTTTTCTCTTTCCCTCATTTCTTTCAACTCTCTCTCTAAAACTTTTTCTTTCTCTCTCTCTCTCTCTCTCTCTACAAACCACCGCCAAACTATACAAAACTCTTGATCTACCATACTTAGAGTCAAAATCTCATTTTGGTTCTTTGGGAAAAAGTGTAGAGAGCATTGAGCGCGTCGTTTTGAGCTGGAGTGATCTTTAATCCAGCAACCCTGAAATTTCAAAATTCATTCTTCTCCCTCTTCATTTTTGAGGTAAGGATTTTCTTAACTTCATGTAAATGTTTTAGCAAGATTATGTGGTATTTTGATAGTTATGATTGTTTGAGGAATTAGGATTTTGTTATTGTTATTATTATTGCCCAAATTGGGGGTTTACTCAAATTTTTGTAACTTTTCTCAAATTGTTCTTCAAAATATAACCTATAGTGCATGAATTTAAAGATTTTGTTCTTAAATTTAGAAAATCCCAATTTTTCTAAAAACGTAGAAAATGTGGGAAGTTTGAATGCGGATTGTGAATTGAGAAATTATGAAAATTCTTTGAGATGTTGATATATCTAGAAAATATGAAAAAGTTATGAAATTCTTGAAAAATTATGAATGTTTGGAAGGTATTGAGAATGATGAGATTATTGGAAACCATGTTTTATTTCAAAAGTATTGAAAATTGTGAATTATGCTCTAAATATTGCCTTATTGGAATATTTTGATAGAGATAATTGTTTTGGCAATCGGTGGAGGATTGCATTAACTTATTGTAGAATTGACATGAAAAATAGGAAAATTGAAACATTCTGGCATTGACATACTAATAATTTCATGTTTTTACTTCTTATCGCTTTTGAGAAATGCATTGTGATTGGTTGTTGAGAACTTTGGAAAAATATTAAGAAATGGGGTAAATACCTTGGTAAATCCGGTTAAGGTGTGTAGATATGACTTGAGAATTAATTTGGCTTGAGGTCCATGGTGAAAGTCCTAAACTCGCGTAGAGTAGGCTTCAATTTCCTCTCGGTTAATAGCTGATAGAATGGGGTATATGGAAGTGCTTTAAGAGACTACTAGTAGACACATACCTAGGGATTTCCAGTGTTATATTTACCGCCCAATGTTTTGATGAAACCAAAGTTGTTAAATCGTTTACAATTTTGGAAAATGCATGGCATGATCTCTTGTAAACAAAACATATATTTTGAGCATGGCACATTATTGCATCTCATGAACATGATAATTTAAAACTCATGTTCTTTGTTAAGATTATCTGTTGGCTATATGCTCATTCCTATGTAGAAAATCATTTTCAGGTGTTGGCCGTATGCCTCCACCGAGATCAAGGCCAATGAGGCTTTTGGGAGCTAAGGCTCATATTTTGTGTATTTTGTAAAGCCTAGGGCTTAACTTGTATTGGGTTGAAACCCTTATTTTATTTTTAATAGGTCAAGTCCCTTGAAAACATGTAAGCCTTTAGGCATTTATTTTTGGATATCATATTTTAAATGTTTCTCCTATTACATGCTATAGATTCATGCTTGTTGGGTTATGAATATATTAGTGCATGTAACCACCTCTTGTGAATCTCAAAATATTTGAAATGGGATATATATATATATATATATATATAATGAAATGAAAGAGAATGATATCTGTTATGAATGTCGGCTCATGTCGAGATTTTATTTTCTGCATGTATAATTGTATTAATTAATGGAAATGAATGATGAATGTAGTTTTGATTTGATAAATCGGGTCTTAAGAAATTGAGGGCATTAAACCACCATAGTCTCTTTCCATTTTCACAAGAAAGAGAGAGAGAGAGAGAGAGAGAGAGAGAGAGGAAGAGAAAAAAAACTAGATCTAGATTTCAATCGGAAGAAGTCAATCTAGTTATGATGAAAAAGATCTCAATGATGAAAGTGCGATGGAGTTGTAGCGGTGATGGATTGGTGGTGGAAGCGAGAAAAAAGGGTTGAGTGTAGCAGAGGGGATTAGGGGAAGGTAGATGCAGGGAGGTCGGTATCTTAGAAGGGTGTGAAATAGGGATGGCCAACGGTTAAAGAGGGTGTAGGAAAGCTTGTTGAGGCAATTGTGGCAATGAAGGTGCTAGGGTCAGTGGAGAAACTAGCAAAAGGGATTGAGGGTGGGTAGCTAAGAGTAGGGGAGGTGTGGGGGTAATAGGAGAGAATGAGGGAGGGATGGACAGTGAGGAGGGTGGAGGAGGAAGGGTAATTAACAGTAGGGAAGAGGAAGGAAGAGAAAATGGAAGAATGAAGGAACAGGTGAAGAGAAAATAAAAATAAATCGGGGTAAAAAATGTACAATTGTCAATGATTTTGTAATTTTATTATAATTCTCACCACTAGAGTACTTAAGGAAAAGGTAGCCAGTATTTTGTAATTAATTATCTATGGTACTCTCTTTTATTTATTTTTTTATTTTCTCTAAGCATCTTTGTGATACTTGAGGTTAAAAGAAGTAGTTTGAGAACTTAAAATCTGCTTGTTGTTGCAAATTTGGTAAATGTGATGAAATAAGATAAAACAAAAAATATTCACCCCCATCAATTTGGTCAAATCTGGTGTGCACCTAGTTATTCGCGAATCTGCCTCTAGGATACAATGAAGCCCAGTTTAAAGACTAACTATTTATGCATGTACAAAATTAGATCCCGAATACCTTTTGATTTTCTAATCCACCAAGTAAAAAACATAAACAACAACATGAATTCTAAAGAGAAAATCCATGGAAGTTTTGTCTTACAAATGCCAACCCTTTTCGCATTTATATAGGCATGGATTTATGTCTATTGAATCCAAAAGTCACATCCATTGGATCCAAAAGTCATATCTTTTGGTTTAAATCTAATGCTTACACCCTTTGGTTTAAACTCAAAAGTCACACCTCTCTATAATTCATATAATAAAAAATATATATAATATATATTATGAAAATCTTCCAACAATAAGTTTAATTAAATTGTATGGTTTCTAGCGAGATCGAAAGTTTTTCCCCAACAGATGGTTCGAAGGCCAAATCTGAAACATAGCATTTGATGCCTTCAAGATAAAGGAAAGAAAGAGGAGTGGAAATTGAGAAGGCTCTTTGTGGGATCTCTGCAAGGGTATCTAGCATGTTATGCATGTATCTAGCCCAGTTTAAAGACTAACTATGTTATGCATGTACAAAATTAGATCCCGAATACCTTTTGATTTTCTAATCCACCAAGTAAAAAACATAAACAACAACATGAATTCTATAGAGAAAATCCATGGAAGTTTTGTCTTACAAATGCCAACCCTTTTCGCATTTATATAGGCATGGGTTTATGTCTATTGAATCCAAAAGTCATATCCATTGGATCCAAAAGTCATATCTTTTGGTTTAAATCTAATGCTTACACCCTTTGGTTTAAACTCAAAAGTCACACCTCTCTATAATTCATATAATAAAAAATATATATAAATATATATTATGAAAATCTTCCAACAATAAGTTTAATTAAATTGTATGGTTTCTAGCGAGATCGAAAGTTTTTAACCCAACAGATGGTTCGAAGGCCAAATCTGAAACATAGCATTTGATGCCTTCAAGATAAGGAAAGAAAGATGAGTGGAAATTGAGAAGGCTCTTTGTGGGATCTCTGCAAGGTATCTAGCACACCTTGATAGTTCGTCCTCTCGTCTTGCTCTCACAGAAAATCCACTAATATATCAAAATGCCAAATAAAGACTGTATCATTAGACCTAGAGTCACCACCTAATCTTTTTGGAAAAATTAAGAAACTTTGACTCTTATTAATATAGGTCACTGCCTGTAGCAACTAGAAAATTTGGTTCGAGAGTTTAGGTATAAGAAAGGAAGGTCATGAATTGACCACCCTCTACTCACCTGATCAAAGGTTGGCCTATACTAATTCTTGATATGAGAATCATTTCCAAAATATGTTCATACCCCAATTATTAATGTTATCTTTATTATGTGAAGTAACAAGTATAGAGTAAATCACCTATTTTGGAAAGCTTTTACTCTCTCAAAAATGAAAACACGACTCATATTTCCTCCCAAGAACCACTTCTAGCATTGTTCATACTCATGAACCCCATATTCCAATACTGTTAACTCCTTTATATGCACACCAACCACTAGCTCACCACACCTTATACCAATACTACTTTTATCACCATGAAGCACAATTTTCATACCACCACCAACACTCTCACGATTTGTTAAGTATCTCCAACTAACCTCATACCATTCTAAGATCTCACATCATCTCAACTACATTCCTCATAAACCATTCAAGTCATACATTCCATGTTCCACAAATACTCCCATTCCATTTAAGATTCATAAGCCAAAATGCATTTCTACCAATATCTAAGATCCCCCTTATTGCAAATTAATAACCATCTGGTAGCTCTCATTATCTCAACAACGACATCGGACATTAATAACCAACCTCTATCCCTTTCCTGAGACACTTACTCTTCCTACTAAATCCACAAACCAACCTAACACATAATCACACAGCACATAAACAATTTTTTTTTTTTAAGCAACAAACCACATAATTCAATCAAGCCTACAAGGACGACCACTTGTCCCGGAACTTCCAAGGAACTCTCATTAGAAACTACGTTGATCAGACGCATTTTCCAATGAGATCTCAAAGCAAGGTAGCCGGCTACAAGAACTATCCATGAGGCTTAACCCATGCTCACATAATGCAACACATAATGTCCTATACCTCCTATTTCTATATGCAAATATCCTCACCAAGTGAAGCTAACCCATTGTGGTAAAAACCACTTCCCACGAGCTCTAGATATTCAAACCCGGTTAGCTCTGATACCAAGTTGTCACACCCCACTTTTTATTACTCGAAAACATTACCAAAGCCTGTAAATTTAGGTCCATATTTTTTTTTTATATATACATTTACAAATGTCTATTACACTTGAGTAATAGAATCACAAAGATACATGTTCTCCCTCTCTCAAAAAATACAACAACAATAATACATGCCAAGCTTCTGCCGTGAAGCTACAAATAAATAATTACAAATACAACTCCACTACCTTTACATCTACTAAGAAAGCTATACAAATGAACTGAAGAACTCCATAAATCTTCAATCAAATAACCCAAACTTTCTTCCTGTAAAAAGATTAAACAACGACGGGGTGAGCACTAATGCCCAGTAGAAATCTCATAGTTCCAAAACAATAACGAACACACAGATAGAAATGATCATGCATGCAGGGTGATACAATATAGTAGGGTGACATTTCATAATCTCAAAATATCATAAGTAAGGTATCTTTTTCTCAAAAACAATTTAAACACTTGTAGGAAAAACCTTCAGCCATAAAAATCATCCCTTAACTTTAGAAAATCATAGATCCTTGTGAAACAACCATATTTAAGAAACAACATCATTTAAATGTTATTAACCAATTTTCCAAACATTTCTCAACTAATTTTCCATTGTTAATACTCTTCTTTTCCTTCCATTCTTCTTTTCTACTCTTCACTTTTAACTTAAAACCCCAAAATTTCAAGTTCCATTTCCTTTTTGACTCGCCAACAATTCTCCTATACTCATTTCACCCCGTTAATTTCACCCGCAAAGTTTCATTTCAAGATAACACAATGTTAATAAACTCTTCCAAGCCAATCCTTTATTTAATTATAGAACAACTCTCACAATTTACTTTTATTAACACAACTACTTCATTAAGTTTACCATCATAATCTATATCCTCATATCTATTTTTGGTTCCCATTATCACAAATAATGCCCATGCACTTTTTCTCTTTAAACCAAATTATACATCAATATGAAATTTCACCAATTCATCACAAGCAACAAATAACATCATCAACTCAACATACCTCTCAACACATAGCTCAACACAATCCACCTTTTGCTGACTCACTACGGCGGGAGTGAACTCCCAAAAACCATTTTCATAAAAACCATTTTCTTTCAAAACCATTTTGAAAACCAACCATTCTTTTAAAATAAATTTCCAAGTTTTGTAGAGTATTCTCACAAAGTATATACATAGTTATGCTTTTTCCTCAACACAAAAGTAAATGTAAATGCAATGCTATGCCAAGATAAATCAATGAGGAAAAAAAAACATCCGTTCCAATGCATTGTTTCAAAATCACCATGTTCTCAATGTCATCATGTGATTCAATTTCAATTGTTCAAAACTTAACAATTTATTTCAAGGGCGGTAAATACGTCTCTGGTAATCCCTAGGCCGGTGTCTACAAGTAGACTATACAAGTACTACCAAATTGTCATTTTTACCAATCGCAACTGGAAAAATCAACAATCACCTATCCGCGCGGACTTTTCGGTCTTTCACCCCTGACCCGCAGGCCAACTTATTCAAATTGTCATTTTTACCAATCGCAACTGGAAAAAATCAACAATCAACTATCCGCGCGGACTTTTCGGTCTTTCACCCCGGACCCGCAGGCCAACTTAATTCTACACCACCTGTCAAGACTTACCATCATTATTTACCCCAAAACCATTTCATGAAAACATTTCTCATACAAATCATTTTCTGTCATGAATGCAAATCTCTTCGATTTAGAAACACCATGCACAATAATAAATGAAATGATATGTAAATGCAACAATTTCCATGGTTCATAACATTCCTTATGAAGTCAACCATATGCACATGAAGTTTTCAAAACCATTTCTCCAACTCAATATATTTGAAAGATTACCATTCTTGCAAAACACATTAAGGAATTACACCCATTCATCTTTCATTCCAAGAAAGAAAAGAGTTTTATGAACATTTTCATGTTCCCCAAAAATCTCCAAGTTTCTAGTGTTTTCACCAAAAACCAAACATTTCCCATCCTCATAAAGAAACCCCATTAAATCATTCACTTGAGTTTTAAAATAACTAAGCCAATCCACTAGGAATTTAATAAATAATAATTTGAGATTAAGCCCATTTTGGAAACTCTACATTTTATATCACAAAAACCAAAATCAACATAGTCAATACAATTCTACATAATCACCACAATTCAACATATCTTAACTCAACACCACTAATTATAATTCAAAGTGTACTCCCAAATTTTCATTTCATCATTTCATTCCAAGGTTCATGTTATCCATATCATTAACTAATCATTTTTCCCAAGTTTCATTTCATATCATAGCATAATTTACAATATCCATAAATAAGGTTCAATCGCTAATTTTTAACATGATTTTCAAACATTTCCAAAATTCAATTAAACTTGTATATATACAATTCCATACCTCAATTTCATGATTCTACTTTCAATTTGGGCAAACTCATTGTTTATCATCATAAATCAACTTAGGGTTTCAAGAAAAATCTAGAAATTTCAAGAAAATACAAATTTCTTAACCCATACCTTTTATTCCAATTTTCCCATAAATTATACACCTAGGGTTCACAATCCATCATTTTAACCCATCAATTTAACTTCCATCATCTCAAACCCTAAATCCCGAATTTTCATAATATACTCTATATGCTCAAAAATGTGGGTTTTACATTTATATACTCCAAATTTCACAAATCTATCTATTAATGTAAGCATTGAAGGAGAACTAGGACCCCTACCTCAAGATTCAAGCAAGAAAACAAGCTTTGAGAAGAATCCTCCACAAATTCGAATTTCAATCGGTTGAAAAATGTTGATCCTCTCTTGTTTCCATCCTTGATGCAAGAACCATGGTGGATTGTTGATAAAAGTGGAGGAAATCAAGGTTTTGGGAGCTAGGGTTTCGGACATGGAAGAGAGGAGAAGAAGAGGGGAAAAGAAAATGCAAGAAATGAGCTCAAAATCACGTTTTTGAGCTGCTGTCCCGCTATTCCCGCTCGAGCGTCCATATTCCCGCTCGAGCGGACCTGCTCCCAGCACAGATGTCAAAACTTCGAACAGGTATAACTTTTTCATGCGGACTCCGTTTTAGGTCGTTCTTGTGTCCAAATTGAAGCCCCGGAAATAAGCTTTCCAATGGTTCCAACCTCACATTCAAATTCAAAGTATGGAAGAAGAAAAGGGCAAAAGAGTGACGGCTAGTCAAAAACTCAAACTCCAAACTTGGGGCTTTTTATCTAATCTTATCCAAATACCTTGTTAAGACTTCAATTAAGGTTCCAAACATCCCCCAAGGGTCCTCAATTATAATATTTAAAGTCCACTCGTCAACCCATCAATATCAAGAGTCCAACAACCGTACAAGTTTTAAGGTGACGGACACCACTTTTCATCAATCCAAAGTGAGTCAAGATCCGAGTCATTACAGGGGGGGAGTGTTAGATTTATTGTATTACTTGGGGTATGTCCCTCGTAAATGTGTACATTTTTTGTCTTTAATTTATGACTTATCCACCAAAAAAAAAAAAAAAAACAATATTCAAAAAAATGGGTTTTTTTTTGGTTGGCGCCTCACTAACTTTTGATGCAGTGCTAGTAGATGATTGAGCTTGTTTTTTGATGTCAATCTAATTTGAATTGATTAGTTTTGTTTTGATACATTGTAGAGTCTCTTTCTTTTATTGATGCTCATATCAATATTTTATGTACATTAGTTTTCATAATTAATGTTTCTCTTTTTCACCAATAAAATAATTAAAATAAGGGAAAATTATATGTCAGTGAAATAGATTAAAAAAAAAAAATTTACATAGAGATGAAGAGATGCAACTCACACTTGCCCTCCCCATGTTTTACTAAAAAAAATTGGTATTCTACCCTACATTGTTATTTCCCCTTAAAAACTTAGTCTTACCTGTACTTTTTGGAAAAATACTGAATTTTTGTAAATTGAACTCATGCCACAACACTAGAACAAAGATAGTGCTTGTCATCACACCAGATCACCACCTATTAAAACTATCTACACCTAATTTACTCTCTATTAATTAATAGGGTTCATGAGACGGAGCTAGAAAAATTAATACAAACTCACCTTTACTCATTATATAAAAGGGTCATGTGTTATATGTAAGTAATGTTATTACTGAGGTTGATCATTATAAATATCATAATTGGATTTTTTTAACTTATGATTAAGAAAAAATGAGTCATAACTAAAGACTACATAAGGTACGTATAACCAAAAACTTTTAGATCATAATCATCGCAATGAATTATAATTAACACCATAACAGATCATAATAGAAATCCATAAAACAATGATAACAATAACAAACACACATCGAAGGTGATCCCATATAACAATAATGCATTGTATATGATGCATAAATTAATACACACACAACTGTGTTCATACAAAATATTATGGCCATTATCATGCAATTTTAGTAGCTCATGCTGACAGACATTCAATTAGCTTTGCGTTATGAATAGAATAAGCAATTAGTGGACTACATTTATTTATACAGTGTTTGAATTATGAATTTGGATAGAAAAAAGAGAAATAAGAAGAAAAAAAACTTATATTTCATTCATATTTGTCTCACATTAAATCCCTATCAAAATTTATAATCCAAATACAGTCTTAACATTATTAAAAAGAAGAAACTAGAAATTTAAGCGTACCTTTTTTTTGTAAACAATTATACAAGAGAAAGAGAAATGGTTGCTGCAGGGATCACAATGGAGATAGAGATGGAGAGGGAAAGAGAAATGGTTGCTGTTGGGATCACAATGGAGATAGAGATGGAGACCTGAACATTCTATATTTGAGAAATGGAAAGCAATTCTTTTCTTGGTTTGATCATTGCTGTATGTGGCACAAATGTTTGATGCTTTGCTTCCATGGATTAAAGATGACAAAGGATATATACTAGCTCCTTTTCTCTTTTGCTTTTTCCTATAGATTTTCTTGCCTTGAGAAAAATGATATTCTTTCCTTGATAAGTCAATAAATCTTCACCATCAATTCAACTACAACTTTAAGTTTTTAAATAAAGAAATAATTTTATTATGGGTGGTGATTCATCCCACTAATTTTTGGACCACCAATAGCACTAATGAACTAAAAAAAAAAAAAAAAACAAACTCAAGCCAAAACATCACATCACTTTGGTGGGGCCCCCTGTGCCACATCATTAGTGATGCTCTAGTGCTCCCAATTTAGAGCTCTAAAACATTATTGTTTTATTATTTATATTTTTGATATATCCTTCACATATAATCAAGCTTTTTTTATAAGCGGATTAAACATGTTCAAATTTTTTAGTTATTTAGTAAATAGCAAGGTTCGAATATAAGATTTATTTTCTTATCTAATAATAATAACAATAATTAATTATATTAAATTGTTAAAAAGGAGAATAGTTTTATTAATTTTATTTTTTTTATAACTGGGTATCTAGTCTACTAAACCGACTAATTTGGGGACCAGCCTCATCGTCCCCAATTAAAGTGAGTTCAGATTTGCTAAAGTTATAGATCTCAACTTCATAGGTAAAGTTGCCATAAATAGCACTAATTTGTACTCAAGTAAATGATTTGAATCGTTTATTTCATATGACATGCCGAGAAAAATATACATGCAAAAAATTAGTTTAATCAGACATAACTAATCACATGATTAAATCATGTGTATATTATAATAAATAAATGATCTATTCTTAAAAATATGTTGACTGTATAGATAAAAATAATCGAATAACATGACAATCATCTACAATAAGCACCTCTTGTCTTCCCTAAGTATCCATTGGATGAGAACACAAAAAAAATCACTAAAACCCAATTCTCAATTAATTACTCTGTCCAAACATGACCTCTTCCCACTTTTTTTCTTCTTGGTGGAACAAGGCACATGACACAAGGATTGGTAATTTAGTCATATAAAACATATATATATATATACAATATAGTTGCCAA
This sequence comes from Camellia japonica, assembly GCA_030407325.1. Lineage (NCBI taxonomy): Eukaryota > Viridiplantae > Streptophyta > Magnoliopsida > Ericales > Theaceae > Camellia > Camellia japonica. The sequence continues at coordinate 13,969 of JAPPVO010007116.1, forward strand.
ACATTCACGACGTGAAGGATATATAAGGGGGAGTGAACAAAGTAGTTTTTGCTAGCTCTATCAAACTAAGTTTTAAATTGATTGGAATAGGCGAGACAAAGTTGAAAAACAAAATACAAAGTTTCTTTTATAGATCATGAGTGCTGCAAAGCAATATTGTTCAATACAATCAAGTAAATCACACAATGTACAATTTGGATGACTAGTTCATGTTAGAAAAATATTATGCATTAACATTACCACATCCTAATAGTTTAGTCAACAAAATTTAAAACCAATTAATTTGGCAAATTTATTTTCATAAATCTTTATAAATAACATTAAAGATCCAAATACTAATCTTCAATAGCCACATGCTATCAATTACCCAAAGTAATGGTAAATTACATATGCAACAATTCCATGCAACAATTCACATTGTTTTCTTAATATTTTTAATATAGTCAGATAATAAGAAGAAAAAAAATTAACCAAATATTAAGATTTTTTTTCTTATATTTATTTATTAAACACAAGCGGACAACCAAAAATTATATTAAGCCACAGGTAAGCCATTAATCTAAAGAATACCATGTACTAAAAACCTCAAGGTACAAATTTAGAATTTGAATTTGAATTTGACAAATAATGAGTTTTATTTTTATCTTTAAAATAAACACAACACATTTTATAAAACTATTACTTTTAATAGATATTGTTTTTGACGAGACTAAACCCATTAACATCTCAACATATATACAAGAGAGGAAGAAAGATAAACATAGATAATGAATCAACTTATTCTAAGCTCAAGTCATAGGCCCTGTTTGGTAGAGCTTATTTTCAGCTTATTTCAGCTTTTAACTTAATTTAAGCTATTTTGATGTGTTTGGTTCAGCTTAATAATACAGCTTATAGCTTTTTTTAAATCAAAAATCAACTTATTCTTTGAGTGGGGGAGGAGAAGGTTAATTTATAAATAAAAAATCAGCTTATGTTCACAGTTATAAGTTATAATCTGTTAGATTATAAGTTATAATCACTTTCTTACAGCTCTACCAAACGGGGCCATACATATTCATAACAATAGCAATTTTAAACTTATTATCCTTAAGCTCTCTAATCACAATGGGAATTCAGCTGGTTCTTTCACCATACTCATTTTTTTTTTTAAATTGAAAAATCTTAAACAAAATTTCTTTTTAGAATAGAACAGCTTTAGATTTTTAGAAAAATATTATGCAATAATATAATTTAATTAATAAAATGATTAAGAGATGCTGTGAGCGCTTGGGTTGTATCTTGGAGCCATTGCATTGCGGTTGTACCTTCACGGGGAAAGGAACAATGGCTTTAGGACAGTGACTACATGTCTCTCAATCTCACAGGCTAACCCTTTCTTATTCCATATGAATTTACTTACTTTCATATTTTATTTATCGGAAATCTCTTAATCATTTTATTAATTAAAATATATTAGTGCATAACATTTTTCTAATAGTTCAAAGCAAAACACAATGTAAAAATGACCTTTATTTGAAGAAGCATTCCTCCCCAGAAGCAACATGTGCTTCCTGAAGGAGTATTGGAGAAATATTTTAAATCACTTTTTTGTGTTTGAAATAAATCTTTTATTTGGTGGATTCAATATGAGATTTTTTTTTCTTTCTTTCTTTCTTTCAATAATTTAACATATGGGACCTCTTGTACCTCATGAATGACTATCTTATGATCTGATAAAGCATCACATCTAGAAACTTGGGAAGGAATGGCTACTAAGAATTTCAATAAATGAGCTATGACATTATAACCATCCATTGAATATATAACTTTGCCTCCCGCAAACTGAATTTCCACAGATAGCGCCATGTTGTACAAAGTAAAATCAATGGCATATCCCGCAAACTGAATTTCTATGGATTTCTAGAAAATCTTATATCAGAACAACAATTTATCTCATAAGCATTGAATTTCCAACAGCAGATTGCTATCAAATATTCACAAAAAAAAGAAAAAAGAAAAGAAGCCATAACAAAGTTTGTAATCAAAACAAATCATAGCTTACGAGCAAAATTACAAAAAACTTCACCATATAATGTTAAATACAGTGCCTAAATAACAAACACTTATGCCCTGCATCTCTCATCAGCAAACCATTGTCATTAACTGACACCAAGCAAATAAAATTGGGGCACGAATCACAAGAAAAGACTCTTTGTTTTGTTGTTTTGTTGTTGTTGTTTTTTTATTTTTTTTATTTATCAAAAACAAGAAAAGACTCTGATTCAGACTCTATTAGCTTTCAGGCTCATGAAATTTCGGACTCATCAGTGAGCTAGAAGGTCCATGGACTTGATTAAATCAAGGGCTCTGACCCAACTTTAGTATTTCTCAAATCCGCAGTTCAGTGCAATAACTACATGGGGAAAACATTGCCCATGTGTGGTTTAGATTTGAGGGAAAGAATATTGTCGGTACATGATAAAGATGAAAAGTCTCATATCAGGAAGGGAAAACAAAAAGGAAGAGTTTTAGTATTACGTTGGATGAACTCACCACTTATACAAGTTTAAGCTTTTAGGTTGGTATGTGTTTCAAACAATACATGTTGAGAATCTAAGTTTTACACAAGTGGACTCCTTGGATTCCTGAACATAAACTCGCTTCCAATGAATCACAAGCTCCTCGCAACAATTCATTGTTGTACAATGAATTATTACTAGTCAATCACATGTCAATAAATAGCAAATTGCAAAATATTTTTTACCACATATACAAAGAAGCATGAAAACAAATATAGAATACTATTAATTGCGATAAAAGAATTTTGGATACAAGCTCCATTACAATGCAGAGAAAGCAAAATTACACACATTGGGTACTTTTTTCCCCTTTATTTACTCTTCAAATCTTTAGCACCCATTAGGCGAACATAACTTTAATTAGAGTAGTCGTTTTGATATAGCAAAGCAAGACAATTATTTGGAAACACAAATCATAGGAAGCATATGTCCTTAAACATTAAGGTTAGAGATATCAATGTTTAAAACACAACGAATTGATGAATTTACCATGTTACTAGTTAAGAAAACTTGGTTATTGATTTGGTGTTAACTTGTGCCTTCCGGATTGTTATGAATTTAGTGTTTAACTTATGTTGAGTCGATTTTAGCTAAATCAAACAAATTGATAATTGTTAATTGCTAAAAAGGGATCCGGTCATGAGATTAAAATTCATTGAGTTAAAATTCGTTAAGTAGAAATGGAGTAAATTGTGATTGTGTGATCAATGTGGGAGTTCCTTGTCTAAATGGTGGAAGTTGAGTTGTGGATGGTATAGTTTGTGTATTGTAAATTAGGAATTCTTGGAATTAAATATCAAAGGAAGATGAAACGATAATGTCCTTTTAATTGAGAAAAGAACATCAAGCAATAGACGAAACCTTGGAGTCGTGTTGATTATTGATCTAAAACCTTGTGAGAATTGGTTAATGGTATTATGTGTTTAACATATGTCTTGCTTAGAGGTTTTGTCCTTGGTCATCGGTGGAGGATGACATTGTGATTGTTGTTATGATTATGTGTCTGTAGTACACTTGTGTTATCCGTGAATGTGGTGTGAAATGATGGTTGGAAGATGTGTAATGCGCTGAGAATCAGAGGTACCATTACCTTCCAACTAGCGCCTGGAGAATTGGCTGCGTTGAGAATCAGAGGTACCATTCTCTTCCAGCTAGCGCCTGGTAAAATGGAGCAGAGGTACCATTCCTTTCCAGCTGGTGTCTGGTAAATTAGCATGTTGTTGTTGAGAGGTGAAATCATTGGCTTACTATGCTTGAGGCAAGTAGAGCGGAGATTTGTTGTTATTGTTGCCTTACTTGGTTATGTGCTTTATGTATAGCGACCCCGGTCTTTTTCCTTTAGATTGTTGTATCCGGACTTAAGTTCCGTGGATCCAGGCATTGTGTATTGTTGTTGTTGTCCTTTAATTCTCTATTTTTGAGTTATAGGATGTCTTTGGGCAGGTTTGTTTCAGGTTGGTTGGGTTTAGACACCAAGTGTTGCTGTCCAGAATTTTGGACCTTCGCTCGAGCGAGGAGTTGGTCGCTCGAGCGAGCTGTTGTTTTTGTTCTTCGCTCGAGCCAGGGTTTGGTCGCTCGAGCGAGAGTCTGCGTCTGGGCTTAGGACCTGAGAGATGTTTCTTGGCTCGAGCGAGCTTCCTTCGCTCGAGCGAGCGAGCTGTATGTTTTCGAGTTCTTCGCTCGAGCGAGCAGTCCTTCGCTCGAGCGAGCTTCTGGGTTGCAGACCTGAAGCATCGAGTTTTTGGCTCGAGCGAGCTTTTCTTCGCTCGAGCGTGGTTTTTTGTGTCTGGTAGCTCGAGCGACCATGTCTTCGCTCGAGCGAGCCTGTTCAGTTTAAATAGGGCAGCAGCGGGATTTTAATCAGTTTTTTTACCTCTTTTTGTTTCCAAACCCTAGGTCCGACTCTTCTCTCTCCCTACACACCTTCTACCCTAGGTTTCATCTAGTTTTAGGGTGTTTCTACCCTAGATCCTTTATTAAAAAAGTTAGAGTGGGTCGAGGGCTTCAGTTTAATCTGAACAATTTGGGTTTTGGAGCACTTTGGAGTTTGGGTCATCATCTTCGTCTTCTCTTTTGGGTTATTTCTTCGAGGTAGGGATTTCCTATTCCATCTTATAGGTTTTAATCCTAAGTTTTGGTGTTTCTGATATGTTGGGGTTGTTTGTAATATTGAGAAAGCTAGGGTTTGTTTTATACTTTTAAAAGCCCTAATTGTTGTAATAAAATTTATTCGTATAATTAATTTTGGAAAAGGTATGGAAATTGGTTTAATTCATAATATTGGGAAGTTATGATATTAAATGATGTAGTTGGATAGTTTAACCACTCATCTTTGAAATTGAGATTATATGTCTTGACACATTTATTTCCTGCTTAGAAATAATTGTTTTGGGCTATCGGTGGAGGATAGTCATGATTGTTGTAGACATTGCATGTGGATTAGGGAAAACTGAAACTAATCAATTGACCATGTCGTTGTGTATAAAGGTTGGAATAATACATTAATTTATGTATTGATTGATTGTGTATATGACTTTGTGTTTATATGCATTACTTGTGTATGAGAGGAGATAGGGGATGTACTCCACGGTTTAGGGGAAGATAGGGGATGTACCTCTAAACCGGTTAATGATTATGGGAAGATAGGGGATGAACCCAGGGTTGCAGCTCATATGCGCGCCTATTGCAGAGATACAACTCATGTGCTTATCTATTGAAGTGTGATACAGCTCATATGCTTGTCCACTGAAAGTGTTTGTTTATTTGATTTGATATAGCACTAGAATGTATATCATATCTTTTTGTGAAGTACGGAAGTGGTTTATGTGATTTGATACAACACCAACATGTGTATCCGTTATGATATAAGAAAGGTGTAACTTGATTTGTTATCCCTGTTGAATTGGAAATATTGTTAATAAGAGATGAAACCCCTGTTGAGTTATTTGGCCAGGCTCTGTGCCACATTTGTATAAATGGAAAGTGAGATGTGTCATAAACATTAGTGTCATGAACTTGTAAAATGATGTAATTGACTATCTTGTGTTAACCATCTATCGATTGCTACTGCTTTAGTTAATTCTTATACTTGGTTTAGTATCTTTCTACTGGGCTGTGGCTCACCCTATATGGGAACATCATTTTCAGGTTCAGGTGATGGGCTACCTCCAAGGAGTTTGCTTGGATGGATTTAGAGTTGAAGACTCATTTAGATTAGTTGTTATTTGCTTTATTTGATATTACAGTAAGGATTCAAGCCAAGGGCTTAACTTGTAAATGAGTTAGTACTCATATTTTTGTATCCAAGTGTTGGCTTGAAAAGATGTAAGCCCATAGGGCATTTACTTTCTTTGTTACAAGTAATGTCTTTTAATAAGTTTACTCTGATGAATGGAATAATATCCTTCCTTTTCTTATAATAATGCATGTTAATATCATATTTTATAGGTTTAATTTGAGGGCGTTACATTATGCGTTGTGAAGATCATGATTCGGCAAGGTTGAATTGTCTTATGTGTAGTGTAAATATATTTATGTATATTTGAACGTGTTGAGAGTGGTCGAGGGAGTTGCCTACCAACAATGAATTATTGATAATATCTCTTAAACTTGAACGTAAGGTTGAGATGCAATGAATGTGTGGAGTCAAACTTGGGTGTTTATTTTGAATAGTTAAATATACGAGGGCATTGGATTTGGTGAACATGTTTTCAAAAATAAAGTGGATATTATGAGTATTTTGTCACAAATGGAAACATGGAAATGGGTAAGAGCTATTCATTGGGGAAAAAAGGTAGTAAAAGTGGAAGTTGGTGTTGTTAAATAACTGAATGATTTTGAGAGTAGTATGTATATATGTATACTTTGATTATAAAATGTCACATTATTTATATGGTATGAGATTAGCATTCATGATCATAACTATCTGTAAGTTGTTATTGTTGAGGATCATGTTGAGATCCCTACTGGACTATATGTTCATCCCACGTTGTTTATCTTTTTCAGGTGAAAATAGAGAAGTGCTTCAAGGTCATGGATCTTTCTTATTTGTTGGCCACGGGGCCTCTTATGTGTAGGCGGAATGCCATTGGTGAAAAAGGGTTAAACCCTTCCTCTTGATTTAATTAAGGTAAGCCTACGAGCAATTTATC